>JAWLSL010000087.1:0-16914 GCA_033980235.1 Diadema setosum
TGGCTGCGCCAAAGAGATTATACCTATAGAGTAAGTAGTCGCCATACGCGTGCGTACAAATAGTGCGTCCAAAATTGAAGAGGGAGCGCACACTCAGCTCCTGGCAATGGATCTAAGTCTACGTTCAAGTCATATCTTCTCACATTATATCTGGAATGATATGTTATTCTTCATTACACATTTTCATTTTCAGAATCACAATGTGGTTAATTGTTTAAATATTAGTTTCTACGATGATATCATATCATTTGAACCATTTGGTAGAGTCCAGACCTTTTTGTTGTTCGCAAAATAAACAATGGGAACTTGGTTGTAGACTAGACAGTACTTGAGCATTATGACGTTTGTTTCGCGTACATTTTTTATTCCCACCCTCACGCCATAAAATCAAACAACATCAGCACCATTATGACGCTTAAACATGACCATTGTGACGTCACAATAAAACAACGCAAGGTCACTGCGCCGAATATTCAAGTCGAGCGCATTTAACAGTGCGCTGCCATCTACTGTACAGGATCCGTGAAATGGCGGCTCCCACAACGCAAAATGGCAGCTCCCTCGCGCGGCTGCCTCTCCACTGGACTACGCCCTCTTGTGGTATAATCTCTTTGGGCTGCGCCCATGCCAAAAGGCCTCACGCTCCTAATTCAACTCGTGCATTGCCTACCGGGAAGGCAGTACAAAGATGAGGTAATGTTATTTTTTACCAAAAAAATCATTAAAAATCAGTCAAGTGGAAAATTGCCACTTTTGGTAGTGTTTGACATTGCTTGAGGACAGGAGCTTTTGCAGGTTATGAAGAAGTTGAATGAATCAGGGTTTTTGTATTTTTAATGATTTTTTATTGATGTATGAGGTAATTTGCTATTTTTATCGTTTTTGAGAGTGACTGGATGACTAGTCTCGTATGGAGGCTCTTAACTTTTTTTAGAGCTGGACAACATCCCAAAATATGTTGTTTGCTTGAAAGCAGAGAAAATTTCCCTTCATCTACTTCAATCTAAAAAAATTCTATGATTCGATTGATTTTTTATGATTCATGGAATATGCTGCATTTAACACAGGTTTATATGGGAGCCCGGAAAAGGAGCGTGAGGCCTATACTGTGAGACTGGTAGGCAGTGGGCATGAGAGTCGTCTGCTAGAATGCGATGTTCTCGCCAGCAAACGGCGTGCAGAGTGTACGGGAAGGTTCCCGGGGTTACTGCCATGGTACCTGCTAGCTTAAATTCGGAAATATTCTTTAAGGGGTAAGTCAGACCACTAGTAAACAAGTGTAGTCCTATTTCTAAGGTAGCCCTTGCCCTCAACTCTTACCATAGAACTAAAGTTGAATCCATTGCCGACCCAAAGTTAGATTTCAGCCCCAAATCAGATTCTAACCCCAAATTTAACCCTAACAATAAGTAACATTAGCTTTTAAAACCCTTACCCTAACCCTAACCCAAACCCAAACTCTAACCCAACTGTAACCATAGCCCTAAAGTTGAATCCATTGCCGACCCAACGTTAGATTTCAGCCCCAAATCAGATACTAACCCCAAATTTAACCCTAGCTGTAACCCTAAAACCCTATTAACCCTAACCCTGTACTAACCCTAACCCTAACTAACCCTAACTAGCCCTAACTAGCCCTAACTAGCCCTAACCCAAACCCTAACCCTAACCTAACCCTAACCCTAATCCAAACCATAGCACTAAATGCCAAGCCAAAGTAAGATTTCAGCCCAAAATCAGATTCTAACCCCAGATTTAACCCTAGCTGCCTAGTAATATGAACAAGGCTCAAATTTAACCCAGTCTAAGCTAATGTAGAACTCTAGTCCGACCAAACTCTAGTCCGACCAGTCTAAGCTAACGTTAGTGTAGAACTCTAGTCCGACCGTAAGTTAGACTGAGTAACTTACGCCCTAGCCCTCACCCTGCCTAGCTTCCCCTCGTCCTAACTGTGGGCCTATATCCTTAAGTTTACTTGTACACCTCAAAACTAGCACCCAGTGACAGTGTAACTGTATTATTTTCACTTTTACTGTGAAAATGGAGAGCTATGTGTGTAAAAACTGTGATGGACGTGCTTGGTCCCATGCAGACAGTGGTTTTTTGTGTCGGAAGTTTCCTTGCTGTATACGAATTCATGTTCACGCACTAGCCATGTGCCATTTATTCACCACTCATGGTCTACACATTCACTCCATTGCATTTCATTCTAACAACGAACTCGGCATCATTCTCTCAGAAAAATGTAGCAGGACTATCAGTTTTCAAAGTGTCATAGTCATTTACTGACATTTAATGAATAATATATCTGTGTTGCAGGTTGTCATACACAATATTCTGGTCCTGGATCTGAGGGAGCCAGCAGGTTTGTGCATGAACGTTTTTATACAACAGTGTTTGTTTGTTTCTTTCTTTCTTTCTTTCTTTGTTGTTGTTTTTTGAGGGGGGGGGGGTGTTTTATGGCGACAAGCAAGAAGATTTGGATATGAATGCGGAAGAGTGGAGCAAACATTATTCCAAACAGTTAGAAATTAAGATGGACAAGAGTGCGGGTGATGATCCATGCAGTGGTATGCTGGCTTTTTACAGGCCGAGATAATATAGGGCTGTGACCTTGTAAATGTGTTGGAATAATAATACTGGAGAACAGTGAATAAAGAACACTTGCATTCTGACTCCAGATCCAAGCAGAAGCATCTCACTAACCCCACAAAACAAAAATGTATAAACCTGTACTCATGCTCTCTGTTGTTGCCCTTATGTAGGGCCATTCTGTAGGCATGTCCTGGAACCCCCCCCCCCCCCCACATTTCCCATCCTATCTTATTCTATCCTTCATATTCTAACCTCTGAACTCTAATCCCTACCTTATATCGAGTTTTACAGTGATATATATTTTAAAAGTACATCATAGTATATTTATGGCCTGGTGGTGGGCTCAAATGCTCTATGGAACAGTGAAATTGAACTTCCCTTTCTTGCTCATTGAACTTAAATATTTACCTTGATATAATATGAATAATTATTTTGATATTTTGGGAGGTTTTCAGGGTATCAAGCATTTAAACCTTCAAATTGGACTGAATGAATGCCATTGAATTATTGTCTATTTTGGCCCTACATCCAATTTCACCGAACCCAAGGTATAATGCCAGCAAGGGTGCATTGATTGGATTTCAGTACATGGTGCATTGTAGCTTGATGGGGTCCACTCTGCTGAAAACAACCATGAAATGTAGAAAGTTTTATATCGTTGTAGTCGGAATTAATATCTCTACAAGATGAAAGCGTTCAAAAAGTGTTTGGAAGCACTTGACTGCTCTATACTGTGAGACTGGTAGGCAGTGGGCATGAGAGTCGTCTGCTAGAATGCGATGTTCTCGCCAGCAAACGGCGTGCAGAGTGTACGGGAAGGTTCCCGGGGTTACTGCCATGGTACCTGCTAGCTTAAATTCGGAAATATTCTTTAAGGGGTAAGTCAGACCACTAGTAAACAAGTGTAGTCCTATTTCTAAGGTAGCCCTTGCCCTCAACTCTTACCATAGAACTAAAGTTGAATCCATTGCCGACCCAAAGTTAGATTTCAGCCCCAAATCAGATTCTAACCCCAAATTTAACCCTAACAATAAGTAACATTAGCTTTTAAAACCCTTACCCTAACCCTAACCCAAACCCAAACTCTAACCCAACTGTAACCATAGCCCTAAAGTTGAATCCATTGCCGACCCAACGTTAGATTTCAGCCCCAAATCAGATACTAACCCCAAATTTAACCCTAGCTGTAACCCTAAAACCCTATTAACCCTAACCCTGTACTAACCCTAACCCTAACTAACCCTAACTAGCCCTAACTAGCCCTAACTAGCCCTAACCCAAACCCTAACCCTAACCTAACCCTAACCCTAATCCAAACCATAGCACTAAATGCCAAGCCAAAGTAAGATTTCAGCCCAAAATCAGATTCTAACCCCAGATTTAACCCTAGCTGCCTAGTAATATGAACAAGGCTCAAATTTAACCCAGTCTAAGCTAATGTAGAACTCTAGTCCGACCAAACTCTAGTCCGACCAGTCTAAGCTAACGTTAGTGTAGAACTCTAGTCCGACCGTAAGTTAGACTGAGTAACTTACGCCCTAGCCCTCACCCTGCCTAGCTTCCCCTCGTCCTAACTGTGGGCCTATATCCTTAAGTTTACTTGTACACCTCAAAACTAGCACCCAGTGACAGTGTAACTGTATTATTTTCACTTTTACTGTGAAAATGGAGAGCTATGTGTGTAAAAACTGTGATGGACGTGCTTGGTCCCATGCAGACAGTGGTTTTTTGTGTCGGAAGTTTCCTTGCTGTATACGAATTCATGTTCACGCACTAGCCATGTGCCATTTATTCACCACTCATGGTCTACACATTCACTCCATTGCATTTCATTCTAACAACGAACTCGGCATCATTCTCTCAGAAAAATGTAGCAGGACTATCAGTTTTCAAAGTGTCATAGTCATTTACTGACATTTAATGAATAATATATCTGTGTTGCAGGTTGTCATACACAATATTCTGGTCCTGGATCTGAGGGAGCCAGCAGGTTTGTGCATGAACGTTTTTATACAACAGTGTTTGTTTGTTTCTTTCTTTCTTTCTTTCTTTGTTGTTGTTTTTTGAGGGGGGGGGGGTGTTTTATGGCGACAAGCAAGAAGATTTGGATATGAATGCGGAAGAGTGGAGCAAACATTATTCCAAACAGTTAGAAATTAAGATGGACAAGAGTGCGGGTGATGATCCATGCAGTGGTATGCTGGCTTTTTACAGGCCGAGATAATATAGGGCTGTGACCTTGTAAATGTGTTGGAATAATAATACTGGAGAACAGTGAATAAAGAACACTTGCATTCTGACTCCAGATCCAAGCAGAAGCATCTCACTAACCCCACAAAACAAAAATGTATAAACCTGTACTCATGCTCTCTGTTGTTGCCCTTATGTAGGGCCATTCTGTAGGCATGTCCTGGAACCCCCCCCCCCCCCCACATTTCCCATCCTATCTTATTCTATCCTTCATATTCTAACCTCTGAACTCTAATCCCTACCTTATATCGAGTTTTACAGTGATATATATTTTAAAAGTACATCATAGTATATTTATGGCCTGGTGGTGGGCTCAAATGCTCTATGGAACAGTGAAATTGAACTTCCCTTTCTTGCTCATTGAACTTAAATATTTACCTTGATATAATATGAATAATTATTTTGATATTTTGGGAGGTTTTCAGGGTATCAAGCATTTAAACCTTCAAATTGGACTGAATGAATGCCATTGAATTATTGTCTATTTTGGCCCTACATCCAATTTCACCGAACCCAAGGTATAATGCCAGCAAGGGTGCATTGATTGGATTTCAGTACATGGTGCATTGTAGCTTGATGGGGTCCACTCTGCTGAAAACAACCATGAAATGTAGAAAGTTTTATATCGTTGTAGTCGGAATTAATATCTCTACAAGATGAAAGCGTTCAAAAAGTGTTTGGAAGCACTTGACTGCTCTATACTGTGAGACTGGTAGGCAGTGGGCATGAGAGTCGTCTGCTAGAATGCGATGTTCTCGCCAGCAAACGGCGTGCAGAGTGTACGGGAAGGTTCCCGGGGTTACTGCCATGGTACCTGCTAGCTTAAATTCGGAAATATTCTTTAAGGGGTAAGTCAGACCACTAGTAAACAAGTGTAGTCCTATTTCTAAGGTAGCCCTTGCCCTCAACTCTTACCATAGAACTAAAGTTGAATCCATTGCCGACCCAAAGTTAGATTTCAGCCCCAAATCAGATTCTAACCCCAAATTTAACCCTAACAATAAGTAACATTAGCTTTTAAAACCCTTACCCTAACCCTAACCCAAACCCAAACTCTAACCCAACTGTAACCATAGCCCTAAAGTTGAATCCATTGCCGACCCAACGTTAGATTTCAGCCCCAAATCAGATACTAACCCCAAATTTAACCCTAGCTGTAACCCTAAAACCCTATTAACCCTAACCCTGTACTAACCCTAACCCTAACTAACCCTAACTAGCCCTAACTAGCCCTAACTAGCCCTAACCCAAACCCTAACCCTAACCTAACCCTAACCCTAATCCAAACCATAGCACTAAATGCCAAGCCAAAGTAAGATTTCAGCCCAAAATCAGATTCTAACCCCAGATTTAACCCTAGCTGCCTAGTAATATGAACAAGGCTCAAATTTAACCCAGTCTAAGCTAATGTAGAACTCTAGTCCGACCAAACTCTAGTCCGACCAGTCTAAGCTAACGTTAGTGTAGAACTCTAGTCCGACCGTAAGTTAGACTGAGTAACTTACGCCCTAGCCCTCACCCTGCCTAGCTTCCCCTCGTCCTAACTGTGGGCCTATATCCTTAAGTTTACTTGTACACCTCAAAACTAGCACCCAGTGACAGTGTAACTGTATTATTTTCACTTTTACTGTGAAAATGGAGAGCTATGTGTGTAAAAACTGTGATGGACGTGCTTGGTCCCATGCAGACAGTGGTTTTTTGTGTCGGAAGTTTCCTTGCTGTATACGAATTCATGTTCACGCACTAGCCATGTGCCATTTATTCACCACTCATGGTCTACACATTCACTCCATTGCATTTCATTCTAACAACGAACTCGGCATCATTCTCTCAGAAAAATGTAGCAGGACTATCAGTTTTCAAAGTGTCATAGTCATTTACTGACATTTAATGAATAATATATCTGTGTTGCAGGTTGTCATACACAATATTCTGGTCCTGGATCTGAGGGAGCCAGCAGGTTTGTGCATGAACGTTTTTATACAACAGTGTTTGTTTGTTTCTTTCTTTCTTTCTTTCTTTGTTGTTGTTTTTTGAGGGGGGGGGGGTGTTTTATGGCGACAAGCAAGAAGATTTGGATATGAATGCGGAAGAGTGGAGCAAACATTATTCCAAACAGTTAGAAATTAAGATGGACAAGAGTGCGGGTGATGATCCATGCAGTGGTATGCTGGCTTTTTACAGGCCGAGATAATATAGGGCTGTGACCTTGTAAATGTGTTGGAATAATAATACTGGAGAACAGTGAATAAAGAACACTTGCATTCTGACTCCAGATCCAAGCAGAAGCATCTCACTAACCCCACAAAACAAAAATGTATAAACCTGTACTCATGCTCTCTGTTGTTGCCCTTATGTAGGGCCATTCTGTAGGCATGTCCTGGAACCCCCCCCCCCCCCCACATTTCCCATCCTATCTTATTCTATCCTTCATATTCTAACCTCTGAACTCTAATCCCTACCTTATATCGAGTTTTACAGTGATATATATTTTAAAAGTACATCATAGTATATTTATGGCCTGGTGGTGGGCTCAAATGCTCTATGGAACAGTGAAATTGAACTTCCCTTTCTTGCTCATTGAACTTAAATATTTACCTTGATATAATATGAATAATTATTTTGATATTTTGGGAGGTTTTCAGGGTATCAAGCATTTAAACCTTCAAATTGGACTGAATGAATGCCATTGAATTATTGTCTATTTTGGCCCTACATCCAATTTCACCGAACCCAAGGTATAATGCCAGCAAGGGTGCATTGATTGGATTTCAGTACATGGTGCATTGTAGCTTGATGGGGTCCACTCTGCTGAAAACAACCATGAAATGTAGAAAGTTTTATATCGTTGTAGTCGGAATTAATATCTCTACAAGATGAAAGCGTTCAAAAAGTGTTTGGAAGCACTTGACTGCTCTATACTGTGAGACTGGTAGGCAGTGGGCATGAGAGTCGTCTGCTAGAATGCGATGTTCTCGCCAGCAAACGGCGTGCAGAGTGTACGGGAAGGTTCCCGGGGTTACTGCCATGGTACCTGCTAGCTTAAATTCGGAAATATTCTTTAAGGGGTAAGTCAGACCACTAGTAAACAAGTGTAGTCCTATTTCTAAGGTAGCCCTTGCCCTCAACTCTTACCATAGAACTAAAGTTGAATCCATTGCCGACCCAAAGTTAGATTTCAGCCCCAAATCAGATTCTAACCCCAAATTTAACCCTAACAATAAGTAACATTAGCTTTTAAAACCCTTACCCTAACCCTAACCCAAACCCAAACTCTAACCCAACTGTAACCATAGCCCTAAAGTTGAATCCATTGCCGACCCAACGTTAGATTTCAGCCCCAAATCAGATACTAACCCCAAATTTAACCCTAGCTGTAACCCTAAAACCCTATTAACCCTAACCCTGTACTAACCCTAACCCTAACTAACCCTAACTAGCCCTAACTAGCCCTAACTAGCCCTAACCCAAACCCTAACCCTAACCTAACCCTAACCCTAATCCAAACCATAGCACTAAATGCCAAGCCAAAGTAAGATTTCAGCCCAAAATCAGATTCTAACCCCAGATTTAACCCTAGCTGCCTAGTAATATGAACAAGGCTCAAATTTAACCCAGTCTAAGCTAATGTAGAACTCTAGTCCGACCAAACTCTAGTCCGACCAGTCTAAGCTAACGTTAGTGTAGAACTCTAGTCCGACCGTAAGTTAGACTGAGTAACTTACGCCCTAGCCCTCACCCTGCCTAGCTTCCCCTCGTCCTAACTGTGGGCCTATATCCTTAAGTTTACTTGTACACCTCAAAACTAGCACCCAGTGACAGTGTAACTGTATTATTTTCACTTTTACTGTGAAAATGGAGAGCTATGTGTGTAAAAACTGTGATGGACGTGCTTGGTCCCATGCAGACAGTGGTTTTTTGTGTCGGAAGTTTCCTTGCTGTATACGAATTCATGTTCACGCACTAGCCATGTGCCATTTATTCACCACTCATGGTCTACACATTCACTCCATTGCATTTCATTCTAACAACGAACTCGGCATCATTCTCTCAGAAAAATGTAGCAGGACTATCAGTTTTCAAAGTGTCATAGTCATTTACTGACATTTAATGAATAATATATCTGTGTTGCAGGTTGTCATACACAATATTCTGGTCCTGGATCTGAGGGAGCCAGCAGGTTTGTGCATGAACGTTTTTATACAACAGTGTTTGTTTGTTTCTTTCTTTCTTTCTTTCTTTGTTGTTGTTTTTTGAGGGGGGGGGGGTGTTTTATGGCGACAAGCAAGAAGATTTGGATATGAATGCGGAAGAGTGGAGCAAACATTATTCCAAACAGTTAGAAATTAAGATGGACAAGAGTGCGGGTGATGATCCATGCAGTGGTATGCTGGCTTTTTACAGGCCGAGATAATATAGGGCTGTGACCTTGTAAATGTGTTGGAATAATAATACTGGAGAACAGTGAATAAAGAACACTTGCATTCTGACTCCAGATCCAAGCAGAAGCATCTCACTAACCCCACAAAACAAAAATGTATAAACCTGTACTCATGCTCTCTGTTGTTGCCCTTATGTAGGGCCATTCTGTAGGCATGTCCTGGAACCCCCCCCCCCCCCCACATTTCCCATCCTATCTTATTCTATCCTTCATATTCTAACCTCTGAACTCTAATCCCTACCTTATATCGAGTTTTACAGTGATATATATTTTAAAAGTACATCATAGTATATTTATGGCCTGGTGGTGGGCTCAAATGCTCTATGGAACAGTGAAATTGAACTTCCCTTTCTTGCTCATTGAACTTAAATATTTACCTTGATATAATATGAATAATTATTTTGATATTTTGGGAGGTTTTCAGGGTATCAAGCATTTAAACCTTCAAATTGGACTGAATGAATGCCATTGAATTATTGTCTATTTTGGCCCTACATCCAATTTCACCGAACCCAAGGTATAATGCCAGCAAGGGTGCATTGATTGGATTTCAGTACATGGTGCATTGTAGCTTGATGGGGTCCACTCTGCTGAAAACAACCATGAAATGTAGAAAGTTTTATATCGTTGTAGTCGGAATTAATATCTCTACAAGATGAAAGCGTTCAAAAAGTGTTTGGAAGCACTTGACTGCTCTATACTGTGAGACTGGTAGGCAGTGGGCATGAGAGTCGTCTGCTAGAATGCGATGTTCTCGCCAGCAAACGGCGTGCAGAGTGTACGGGAAGGTTCCCGGGGTTACTGCCATGGTACCTGCTAGCTTAAATTCGGAAATATTCTTTAAGGGGTAAGTCAGACCACTAGTAAACAAGTGTAGTCCTATTTCTAAGGTAGCCCTTGCCCTCAACTCTTACCATAGAACTAAAGTTGAATCCATTGCCGACCCAAAGTTAGATTTCAGCCCCAAATCAGATTCTAACCCCAAATTTAACCCTAACAATAAGTAACATTAGCTTTTAAAACCCTTACCCTAACCCTAACCCAAACCCAAACTCTAACCCAACTGTAACCATAGCCCTAAAGTTGAATCCATTGCCGACCCAACGTTAGATTTCAGCCCCAAATCAGATACTAACCCCAAATTTAACCCTAGCTGTAACCCTAAAACCCTATTAACCCTAACCCTGTACTAACCCTAACCCTAACTAACCCTAACTAGCCCTAACTAGCCCTAACTAGCCCTAACCCAAACCCTAACCCTAACCTAACCCTAACCCTAATCCAAACCATAGCACTAAATGCCAAGCCAAAGTAAGATTTCAGCCCAAAATCAGATTCTAACCCCAGATTTAACCCTAGCTGCCTAGTAATATGAACAAGGCTCAAATTTAACCCAGTCTAAGCTAATGTAGAACTCTAGTCCGACCAAACTCTAGTCCGACCAGTCTAAGCTAACGTTAGTGTAGAACTCTAGTCCGACCGTAAGTTAGACTGAGTAACTTACGCCCTAGCCCTCACCCTGCCTAGCTTCCCCTCGTCCTAACTGTGGGCCTATATCCTTAAGTTTACTTGTACACCTCAAAACTAGCACCCAGTGACAGTGTAACTGTATTATTTTCACTTTTACTGTGAAAATGGAGAGCTATGTGTGTAAAAACTGTGATGGACGTGCTTGGTCCCATGCAGACAGTGGTTTTTTGTGTCGGAAGTTTCCTTGCTGTATACGAATTCATGTTCACGCACTAGCCATGTGCCATTTATTCACCACTCATGGTCTACACATTCACTCCATTGCATTTCATTCTAACAACGAACTCGGCATCATTCTCTCAGAAAAATGTAGCAGGACTATCAGTTTTCAAAGTGTCATAGTCATTTACTGACATTTAATGAATAATATATCTGTGTTGCAGGTTGTCATACACAATATTCTGGTCCTGGATCTGAGGGAGCCAGCAGGTTTGTGCATGAACGTTTTTATACAACAGTGTTTGTTTGTTTCTTTCTTTCTTTCTTTCTTTGTTGTTGTTTTTTGAGGGGGGGGGGGTGTTTTATGGCGACAAGCAAGAAGATTTGGATATGAATGCGGAAGAGTGGAGCAAACATTATTCCAAACAGTTAGAAATTAAGATGGACAAGAGTGCGGGTGATGATCCATGCAGTGGTATGCTGGCTTTTTACAGGCCGAGATAATATAGGGCTGTGACCTTGTAAATGTGTTGGAATAATAATACTGGAGAACAGTGAATAAAGAACACTTGCATTCTGACTCCAGATCCAAGCAGAAGCATCTCACTAACCCCACAAAACAAAAATGTATAAACCTGTACTCATGCTCTCTGTTGTTGCCCTTATGTAGGGCCATTCTGTAGGCATGTCCTGGAACCCCCCCCCCCCCCCACATTTCCCATCCTATCTTATTCTATCCTTCATATTCTAACCTCTGAACTCTAATCCCTACCTTATATCGAGTTTTACAGTGATATATATTTTAAAAGTACATCATAGTATATTTATGGCCTGGTGGTGGGCTCAAATGCTCTATGGAACAGTGAAATTGAACTTCCCTTTCTTGCTCATTGAACTTAAATATTTACCTTGATATAATATGAATAATTATTTTGATATTTTGGGAGGTTTTCAGGGTATCAAGCATTTAAACCTTCAAATTGGACTGAATGAATGCCATTGAATTATTGTCTATTTTGGCCCTACATCCAATTTCACCGAACCCAAGGTATAATGCCAGCAAGGGTGCATTGATTGGATTTCAGTACATGGTGCATTGTAGCTTGATGGGGTCCACTCTGCTGAAAACAACCATGAAATGTAGAAAGTTTTATATCGTTGTAGTCGGAATTAATATCTCTACAAGATGAAAGCGTTCAAAAAGTGTTTGGAAGCACTTGACTGCTCTATACTGTGAGACTGGTAGGCAGTGGGCATGAGAGTCGTCTGCTAGAATGCGATGTTCTCGCCAGCAAACGGCGTGCAGAGTGTACGGGAAGGTTCCCGGGGTTACTGCCATGGTACCTGCTAGCTTAAATTCGGAAATATTCTTTAAGGGGTAAGTCAGACCACTAGTAAACAAGTGTAGTCCTATTTCTAAGGTAGCCCTTGCCCTCAACTCTTACCATAGAACTAAAGTTGAATCCATTGCCGACCCAAAGTTAGATTTCAGCCCCAAATCAGATTCTAACCCCAAATTTAACCCTAACAATAAGTAACATTAGCTTTTAAAACCCTTACCCTAACCCTAACCCAAACCCAAACTCTAACCCAACTGTAACCATAGCCCTAAAGTTGAATCCATTGCCGACCCAACGTTAGATTTCAGCCCCAAATCAGATACTAACCCCAAATTTAACCCTAGCTGTAACCCTAAAACCCTATTAACCCTAACCCTGTACTAACCCTAACCCTAACTAACCCTAACTAGCCCTAACTAGCCCTAACTAGCCCTAACCCAAACCCTAACCCTAACCTAACCCTAACCCTAATCCAAACCATAGCACTAAATGCCAAGCCAAAGTAAGATTTCAGCCCAAAATCAGATTCTAACCCCAGATTTAACCCTAGCTGCCTAGTAATATGAACAAGGCTCAAATTTAACCCAGTCTAAGCTAATGTAGAACTCTAGTCCGACCAAACTCTAGTCCGACCAGTCTAAGCTAACGTTAGTGTAGAACTCTAGTCCGACCGTAAGTTAGACTGAGTAACTTACGCCCTAGCCCTCACCCTGCCTAGCTTCCCCTCGTCCTAACTGTGGGCCTATATCCTTAAGTTTACTTGTACACCTCAAAACTAGCACCCAGTGACAGTGTAACTGTATTATTTTCACTTTTACTGTGAAAATGGAGAGCTATGTGTGTAAAAACTGTGATGGACGTGCTTGGTCCCATGCAGACAGTGGTTTTTTGTGTCGGAAGTTTCCTTGCTGTATACGAATTCATGTTCACGCACTAGCCATGTGCCATTTATTCACCACTCATGGTCTACACATTCACTCCATTGCATTTCATTCTAACAACGAACTCGGCATCATTCTCTCAGAAAAATGTAGCAGGACTATCAGTTTTCAAAGTGTCATAGTCATTTACTGACATTTAATGAATAATATATCTGTGTTGCAGGTTGTCATACACAATATTCTGGTCCTGGATCTGAGGGAGCCAGCAGGTTTGTGCATGAACGTTTTTATACAACAGTGTTTGTTTGTTTCTTTCTTTCTTTCTTTCTTTGTTGTTGTTTTTTGAGGGGGGGGGGGTGTTTTATGGCGACAAGCAAGAAGATTTGGATATGAATGCGGAAGAGTGGAGCAAACATTATTCCAAACAGTTAGAAATTAAGATGGACAAGAGTGCGGGTGATGATCCATGCAGTGGTATGCTGGCTTTTTACAGGCCGAGATAATATAGGGCTGTGACCTTGTAAATGTGTTGGAATAATAATACTGGAGAACAGTGAATAAAGAACACTTGCATTCTGACTCCAGATCCAAGCAGAAGCATCTCACTAACCCCACAAAACAAAAATGTATAAACCTGTACTCATGCTCTCTGTTGTTGCCCTTATGTAGGGCCATTCTGTAGGCATGTCCTGGAACCCCCCCCCCCCCCCACATTTCCCATCCTATCTTATTCTATCCTTCATATTCTAACCTCTGAACTCTAATCCCTACCTTATATCGAGTTTTACAGTGATATATATTTTAAAAGTACATCATAGTATATTTATGGCCTGGTGGTGGGCTCAAATGCTCTATGGAACAGTGAAATTGAACTTCCCTTTCTTGCTCATTGAACTTAAATATTTACCTTGATATAATATGAATAATTATTTTGATATTTTGGGAGGTTTTCAGGGTATCAAGCATTTAAACCTTCAAATTGGACTGAATGAATGCCATTGAATTATTGTCTATTTTGGCCCTACATCCAATTTCACCGAACCCAAGGTATAATGCCAGCAAGGGTGCATTGATTGGATTTCAGTACATGGTGCATTGTAGCTTGATGGGGTCCACTCTGCTGAAAACAACCATGAAATGTAGAAAGTTTTATATCGTTGTAGTCGGAATTAATATCTCTACAAGATGAAAGCGTTCAAAAAGTGTTTGGAAGCACTTGACTGCTCTATACTGTGAGACTGGTAGGCAGTGGGCATGAGAGTCGTCTGCTAGAATGCGATGTTCTCGCCAGCAAACGGCGTGCAGAGTGTACGGGAAGGTTCCCGGGGTTACTGCCATGGTACCTGCTAGCTTAAATTCGGAAATATTCTTTAAGGGGTAAGTCAGACCACTAGTAAACAAGTGTAGTCCTATTTCTAAGGTAGCCCTTGCCCTCAACTCTTACCATAGAACTAAAGTTGAATCCATTGCCGACCCAAAGTTAGATTTCAGCCCCAAATCAGATTCTAACCCCAAATTTAACCCTAACAATAAGTAACATTAGCTTTTAAAACCCTTACCCTAACCCTAACCCAAACCCAAACTCTAACCCAACTGTAACCATAGCCCTAAAGTTGAATCCATTGCCGACCCAACGTTAGATTTCAGCCCCAAATCAGATACTAACCCCAAATTTAACCCTAGCTGTAACCCTAAAACCCTATTAACCCTAACCCTGTACTAACCCTAACCCTAACTAACCCTAACTAGCCCTAACTAGCCCTAACTAGCCCTAACCCAAACCCTAACCCTAACCTAACCCTAACCCTAATCCAAACCATAGCACTAAATGCCAAGCCAAAGTAAGATTTCAGCCCAAAATCAGATTCTAACCCCAGATTTAACCCTAGCTGCCTAGTAATATGAACAAGGCTCAAATTTAACCCAGTCTAAGCTAATGTAGAACTCTAGTCCGACCAAACTCTAGTCCGACCAGTCTAAGCTAACGTTAGTGTAGAACTCTAGTCCGACCGTAAGTTAGACTGAGTAACTTACGCCCTAGCCCTCACCCTGCCTAGCTTCCCCTCGTCCTAACTGTGGGCCTATATCCTTAAGTTTACTTGTACACCTCAAAACTAGCACCCAGTGACAGTGTAACTGTATTATTTTCACTTTTACTGTGAAAATGGAGAGCTATGTGTGTAAAAACTGTGATGGACGTGCTTGGTCCCATGCAGACAGTGGTTTTTTGTGTCGGAAGTTTCCTTGCTGTATACGAATTCATGTTCACGCACTAGCCATGTGCCATTTATTCACCACTCATGGTCTACACATTCACTCCATTGCATTTCATTCTAACAACGAACTCGGCATCATTCTCTCAGAAAAATGTAGCAGGACTATCAGTTTTCAAAGTGTCATAGTCATTTACTGACATTTAATGAATAATATATCTGTGTTGCAGGTTGTCATACACAATATTCTGGTCCTGGATCTGAGGGAGCCAGCAGGTTTGTGCATGAACGTTTTTATACAACAGTGTTTGTTTGTTTCTTTCTTTCTTTCTTTCTTTGTTGTTGTTTTTTGAGGGGGGGGGGGTGTTTTATGGCGACAAGCAAGAAGATTTGGATATGAATGCGGAAGAGTGGAGCAAACATTATTCCAAACAGTTAGAAATTAAGATGGACAAGAGTGCGGGTGATGATCCATGCAGTGGTATGCTGGCTTTTTACAGGCCGAGATAATATAGGGCTGTGACCTTGTAAATGTGTTGGAATAATAATACTGGAGAACAGTGAATAAAGAACACTTGCATTCTGACTCCAGATCCAAGCAGAAGCATCTCACTAACCCCACAAAACAAAAATGTATAAACCTGTACTCATGCTCTCTGTTGTTGCCCTTATGTAGGGCCATTCTGTAGGCATGTCCTGGAACCCCCCCCCCCCCCACATTTCCCATCCTATCTTATTCTATCCTTCATATTCTAACCTCTGAACTCTAATCCCTACCTTATATCGAGTTTTACAGTGATATATATTTTAAAAGTACATCATAGTATATTTATGGCCTGGTGGTGGGCTCAAATGCTCTATGGAACAGTGAAATTGAACTTCCCTTTCTTGCTCATTGAACTTAAATATTTACCTTGATATAATATGAATAATTATTTTGATATTTTGGGAGGTTTTCAGGGTATCAAGCATTTAAACCTTCAAATTGGACTGAATGAATGCCATTGAATTATTGTCTATTTTGGCCCTACATCCAATTTCACCGAACCCAAGGTATAATGCCAGCAAGGGTGCATTGATTGGATTTCAGTACATGGTGCATTGTAGCTTGATGGGGTCCACTCTGCTGAAAACAACCATGAAATGTAGAAAGTTTTATATCGTTGTAGTCGGAATTAATATCTCTACAAGATGAAAGCGTTCAAAAAGTGTTTGGAAGCACTTGACTGCTCTATACTGTGAGACTGGTAGGCAGTGGGCATGAGAGTCGTCTGCTAGAATGCGATGTTCTCGCCAGCAAACGGCGTGCAGAGTGTACGGGAAGGTTCCCGGGGTTACTGCCATGGTACCTGCTAGCTTAAATTCGGAAATATTCTTTAAGGGGTAAGTCAGACCACTAGTAAACAAGTGTAGTCCTATTTCTAAGGTAGCCCTTGCCCTCAACTCTTACCATAGAACTAAAGTTGAATCCATTGCCGACCCAAAGTTAGATTTCAGCCCCAAAT
>JAWLSL010000088.1:0-16871 GCA_033980235.1 Diadema setosum
CACTGTTTACTGTCTTTTGAATCCTCCCTGCAGATGCATTCTGAAGATGGACCATCACTGTCCATGGGGTCAACAATTGTGTCGGCTACTCCAACTACAAATTCTTTGTTCTCTTCCTACTCTATTCAGTCCTCTATTGTACCTATGTTGCCCTAACTGTTCTACCATATTTCATCCAGTTTTGGTCGGTAAGTAGCCTGACTTTTCTTAATGTATATGAGTAAAGCATTTGATGTTGTTACATGTACTTGTGGAGAAACAAGGACACTCAAAGAATTTTGTAGATCATGAGAGATTAAGATTTGAACAAGCTTTGGTGAGTGCTCCTGTGAAATACCTTCATGAATTCTTTGTTTGAATAAATGATGTATAGAATGCCAAACCCTGGCTTTTAAGAGTAGACTTCAGTCGAGAGGTTAGATCAAGAGCTATTTTGATGTTTCTTTGGTCCGTAATTCATTACAAATCTTTTCATATGAGAGCACTGAAGATTGATGGATTAACAAATGCAGTGATCTGCATTGAAATCCATGTTACTGTTTTGTCATTGAGTCTACATCATGAGAAATTTAATGAAACTCTGTGAGGAATTGTGTGATGCCAGATATGAAATGATTTTTATTTTTTGTATTTATTTTTTTAGTGAGAATTTATAATTAAAGATACAGTGAAGCAGATGGTGAACATACGTATTTTGAAATTGAAGAGGTTGATGAAGGATGCATTGTCAAGAATATTTTGACCCGAATCATCAAGGATGCTTCCATAGTAGGTCAAACAGACTGGAAAGTTAGGTGATGGAAAGTCAGAAGACCACCCTGCAATATGAATGTATGTAGGATGCTATGGTCTTAAAAAATATAATTCTGGGCATTGCCGTATTTTGAATTGACAGGACATAACTGGGCAGGGTGCGTCCGGATTCCAAATCATGTTTCTCTTTCTGTTGTCGGCCGTGTTTGCGCTCAGTGTTCTGGCGCTGTTCTGCGTGCACAGCCGCCTCGTCTCCCAAAATCAGTCAACACTAGGTATGGTGACTCTTGAGGTGTCAGTCTTAGGGTACAAACGTTGAGATAAGTCTTCATCTGGGTGAGATTCTTCCTGGTTCCCCCCTTCCTGCCAGGCTCGAACGGGCAAGAACATGAAGCATTGTAGCATGACCATGTCTGAATTAGTGCCAACAATGATATTTGCCTTGAGAAGAAATGACACAAACTCTAGTGTGTGACTATCTTTTTAGACTTTGAACCAGATTTTTGGTGGTCAAACAATTTTGTGGAATGTAAAATTGGGCTTCGTGTCGGCAAGGGAAGGAGCCAAGATGGATGCCACTCAATTATCCAACAAGGGTGTTGGTTCTTTGCACTAATCATTATGTATTTCCCTTTATTTTTGTTTTCCCCCCTCTCTCTGCCCCCTGAACATGCTCTTATTGGGTGCCTTGCTGTCCATGAATAAACCAAAATGCCCTGCACGTGGCTTTAAAATCCCATACACTTCTACCTCTCTCCAAGCTTTGTTTCATCCATCCATCATCTGCCCTGCCATCCTTCAAATTCCTCCTCATATTTCTTCGTCTTGAACATCATCTTGTCTAAAATCTGTCATTAATTTGTCTGATTTCCGTTGCTCATCCTGCTCTTATTCTATTATTTTTATCGAGGTCCTCACTCAATGCCACATCTTGTTTTACTTCTTTATCTGATTCTTATAAATCTTTTTTTTTTTTATCTTCATGATAATGATTACCACACCCATTGTTTTACACACTAATAAATTAAACATTGCCATGCCATCTAACCTGAATCTCTAAAACAACAACAACAACAACAACAAAAAACCCCTCCCTCGTAAATGAGTACACCCCTTCTCCTGCCCGGCCCCGCCCACACTGCTCGTTGTGCATCAACTGCCCATGTTCCGCTCCGGTCAACCCACCCAGGGCGGCTTGCAAAACAAGAGTGGGAGATTCCACATCCTCTTCCTGTTCTTTGCAGCGGTCATGTTTGATATTAGCACCTCTATTCTCTGCTGTATGCACACCCATCTCAGTCTCGTCAACCGCAGCACCCTGGGTAAGCTTCAGTGGTGGGTGGGGCCTTGGGGTGGGGCCTTGGGGAGGGACTTGCTTGAGTGGATAGAGAGCCCAGAGTCATTACATAAAGTAATAGATAAGAACATTTTTACTCTGATAATGAGCATTAAATACAAGTTAAATCTCCTGAACATGAAAAGAAGAAAGGAAATTTTACCTGACTTAGATTATATACTTGATATTTTTTGAAGAGTTGTTGCCAAAGTCACTATGGTGTGTTTCCTTTAAAACTTATACAAGATAGATGTATTACTTGCAGGGACATCACACGTGATGAACTCCAGTTTAATTGGTTGTATTGATTGCATTATGAAGCCAGGAACAGAACAGAATATGACCCCTATCCAGATATTGCAAGAATAGGAAAAGGAGTCATTATTGATGTGTAGGTACTTTAGAGAAAAAAAACTGAGATCTTATCAGCTTGAGCTGTGACTTGCAACACTTAGACAATTTTCACCATCCATCATTTACAAGGAAACTTAATTCACTTCTCTGAATATGATTTGCTGTTTCATAACCATGCACTTAGACACAGAATACTAGTTTATAGCTCTTAATTCTTATTAGTAGAATTAGAAACTTTTCCAATAACACAGCGTTTGATAGCACTCACATGATCATTTTTTTTTTATTTCAGCATCTGTTGACAAACAGATAAAATATATATATATTTTTTGTGTGTTTACTGATGCTTGATATTATCCAACAATTTCACCATTGTCTTCTCTCTCAATTTCAGTGCATAAACCCCTAAGTCTAAGTATCACATGAGAAGGAGAGCTATGTTGTTTTATGGCAGATATTGAAAGAGATCAATATGTAGTTTACATCAATCCTTAATGTAAAAGAAAAACTTGTTTATATCGCAAGAATGAATGAATCAGTAAATAAAATAATTATAAGCATTAGTAATTAAATAATCAAGCACATGCTCTGTTTTCAGAGAAATTTAACTGTATACACATACCCTGAAAAAAAAAAAAACAGTGAACAGCAATAACAAAACAATAACAGCAGCAACAACAACAACGACAAAGATATGAAACTCATATGCATGCGGAGTACTTTGGGTACATGTGCCGCTGGTGTAGAAAGCCAACCAAAAAAATATTTTTACCATGGAGAGAAACAAGGATAAGTGGTAACTTTGCTTTTCTGTAAATGTTATGTTGCATCATCATGGAGCATTATTGTTCATATGCTGTCCTGCGCCCCGTGAAATGATTTTATGAGCCTTTGTTCGTCGTTCATTTTGAATTCATGTGTCCCAAAGAAAATGTGCATGGCATAGTGTAGTACGAAGTGTGTTTTTTTAGACTAGTATAAGTTTCATTTGAGATCCTGATTAGTAGAAAACCGTAAAATGGAAAGTTCATTCCCCTGGCATGAGTAAAAACATCTTTTTCTTCTTTCCCATTAAAGTGTGATATGAAATATGAACTGAGATTTGCTGAAAGTGTGATTACTGCGGTTTGACTACTGTTAACTAAAATTATCAGAAATTGATTCAAATTGGTTCTTCTTTAAGTTAGTGCTGTATAGATTATAGATGATAATCATTTTTCTTTGAATATTTTTCATTTAACACCAGTTTAGGAATATTGTGCTCCTTGATGTACATATATACATTCTGTAACAAGTTAGCTGACAAGTTATTTTAATGGTGTGGATGGGAATCTTGGCGAATGTTATATTTTTTGGCATGGTGCATGTTTACTGACTGATAACCAGCAATGGCAAATTTTATGGGGCCGAATGGAATGTGCAGGTGATGTTGACAATATAAGCATGTCATTCGCATCATAAGAGTGGAAGCAAAGTTAGGAGGATTGGTAGTCATTACTCCTGACACCCAACTGTTTGTTCTCATTTGAAGAATCTTTCCGGGCACCAATATTCCGCCATGGACCAGACAAAGAGGGATTTAGTCATGGCAGTTTCAGCGAAAACTTCAAAGATATCTTTGGGAACAGGAAGAGGTACTGGCTCTTGCCAATCTTCACAAGGTGAGACATGATGAAGTTCTTTTCAATTAGCATCAAATTGAACCAGGAAAATATGCAGGTATTCTATTAATCCTCATCCAACTTGCAACAAAAAACAAACAAGCTAAAAAAAATAAAAATAAATGTATATTCATGAAAAATAGACATGTAAAAAAAAATGTGTTGCTGTCCTGAGGAGAAAAATTTGCAGTTTTCTATGTACATTTATTTATAGATGTGAAGTTCACAAGTTCAGATGGAACATACTGAACAGCATAGCTGATGTAAACAGGGATTTGCATAGATGAATGACAGTGAAAAGTTTCATGTTAGCATGCGAGTGTGAGGTAACACACATTTTCAACACATTCAAGGCAAGGTATTCAGATGTGTTGTGCAAAAAGAATTTCAGTTATTTTTCCCTTTTTTTTTTTATAGTAAGCGGATATCCTCTTCTCTGTTAGCCTGCTCAAGACAAGCGTAAGGTTCTCACTATTAAGTGCGTTTTGTTTTGTGTTTTTCTAACATTTGCAAGATCTTTGGAAAAGCAAAAATTGCATGTAGTGATGTTTAACTGGGCTGTCATTTGCCAGGGGTAGACTACAAGAAAGTTTTGTCTGTAGATGATCATTATTTTGATATCAGTCTGGTTATAAACATTGACATCAGACCGACTACTCGTTTAGCTAAATATACATTGTGTGAAATACTGCTTGCGCATTTTGTATCCCTGTTCATGCCATCCTCTTCGTGGTGGACCGCAGCAAGGGAGATGGTGTGGTGTACACAGTCCAGTGCAGGGATGATGACTCAGACCGCCTCCTTGATGCCGGTATCGACAGCGATGTGTTGAGTGGGCAGGAAGAGGATGCCAGTGGTGAGTTGACTCTGTCTGTCGTCATGGCAACCAACACCAGAGTCTGGGAGGATGGATTGCTCACTTCTTAAAGTGGCTGTGCTTTGGTTTGATTTGCTTTCTACACACCTGTGACCGTGTACTATATATGAGACAGCTGGGGAGTTTGTTGAATAATGGGTCCTTTCTTGAAGCCCCAGAGAAGTGTAATTTGTGTAAACAAAAAAAAAAACAACAAAACAACAACAACAACAACAACAAAATAAAAACAGGAAATTATACAGTAATCTTCATATAAGCAGAGCTTTTATTGCCTTGGATTAACAGTTACTTCTGCAGTGGAAATTATGTATCAGATGAAAGCAAGGAGTACCCTGAGGTGGATCATTTTCGTCGACTAAATGATGTCTGTGTGCATATTCATGCAGTATTATCACATGTTGCAAAATGTGGCATGCCCACTCTGGTCACCAAACTGAAAATTATCGATTCATCGTACCATACTTGCCCAAATTGTTGGTTTTGTGTCAAAAGAACAGCAAACAGCTTTATAAATTAGTAAATTCATGAATGCTAATGTACTGGAGGATGTAGATTTTACTAACTGCTGAATTATTTGAGGTAAAAATCAAGTGAAAATAATATTCTCCAGTCTCATGTAGTCTTTGTGATCTTTCTATGAGATTTTCTTCTTTCTTGTTTTTTTGAGATGCGACAATGATGCATTGACAAGAAGGTGATGAATTTAGAATGTAAAGGGCTGAAAACACAATGGCTGGTTTTAATAAAGAGGTAGTGTAGATTCTATCCATGGTTTGGATATTCTAGTAGTCCATGGAGTCAGCATGGATTTACATTGTTTAAAAAAAAACAACAACAACAACAACAGCAACAAAAACACAAACATTATAGACTTTCCTTGCTCATGCATTTTTCAGCATGCATTCATTATTTGATGTCTTGGTGGCATGCCAGTTGTTTCATACACATTTAAACACATTTAAAATTTGCCTTTATGAATTCTGGCCAAAGTACATTGTACTTACGATAATAGACCTGGCATTGTCCCGCAGAGTAGTGGCTTTTCAGCGCTGTGCATGACAGAAATTAACAATCTGCGTCTCACTGTTCGGGTTCTGCTGCACAGGAAATGGTGACCTCCATGGCAGCATCCGAACCGGAGCCAACTACCAGTCCATGAGCAGCCAGCAGCAAGTGACCATCCAGATTGACCGGGAGAAGGCCGGCCCAGGTACGTCCTGAGGTGTAGCTAGCTCACAGGGTGAGGACTGCGGGAGATTGATTCTCCCAACATATGGGGCATGGAGAGTCTGTGGATAATGCTTTGATTGTTGCATGCCATGCAATGTTTAATAGAAGGCAGAGACGATCTCTTTCTCTTTTTGCTGGCTTTAGTATAGCATTAGAAGCAAGAAGTCAAGAAATGTCCACTTTTCAAAGTGATAGCAAGCCTAATTTGAAATATAGATATGATTTGCAGCCCTGATTGTTGTCGTATCAAGTGTTGAGTCTGTACAGGCTTGTGTGAAGAGCAAGAACAATAGACAATGCTATCTGTTACTGGTGCTCATTTGTGATGTGTGCATGTGTCTGTGTGCTTGTGTTTCTGCCCGTCCCTCTGTCTGGCTGTCTTTGTCTGCCTGTCTGGTTTGCTGTCTGTCTGTCTGTCTGTCTGTCTGTCTGTAGCATCAGTGCAGCTGAGTCTCCCTATCTCTCCACAAATCAAGTGATATTTGCTGTGATTACATGGCATGTATATTGGTTTTTAATGTTGTATTGACCTGTGATATAATGTAGATTGAATTACATACTGTAAATGAGAACTTGCACAAATTTCATGAGGAGCCAGGCTTCACAAAATTAACATGTATGCAAAAGTTCATGACCACACAATGCATTGAATGCATGTGGTAATTTGTGAAAGGTTTCATGCTGCAAAAAAAGGCTGTCGGCCCCAGTTTGCAAAAGTTTCATGCCGCGAATGTTTCTGGCTTTTACTGTACTCTACAAAATTGTGCTTCTGGAAATGTGCTGCTTTGCATGTGCATATGTCTATTTCTGTATGTTTTATGTTGCCTGCTGCTTTTCACATGCTGATGGACTAAAGTTTTGTTGGCATTGCTGGATGTGTAGCGAGTTTCGTTGATGTTGTCACTCAAAGTTGTACTTGACGGTTTGTACCACATTGATTGTCAGCAAATCTTCTTCCCTTACGTTTTGACTGTTGACAGGGGGGACAGTAAACCTTGGAGCGGATATTGAGGCAGCCAACGGCCTGAAGTGAGCAAGGATTGGATATAGAAGGAAGACGTGTAATGAATAGGAAGAGTAGACTTTTTGTAAGGGAGCGGAAAAGAACAGTGCAATGTAAAGCCATTGGCTAGTAATGGTACAAGTGTCTGCAGGATGCCAACTAGCTCCCAGTAATATCTGGCAGTGCAATGAAGGGAAACAGATCTCAATATGGGCAGCACAAGACCCATGATTGTTTTGAAATATCTAGATGTTACATTCCTGGATTTGACTCTTCATGTTTCTTCTCATCGCACACACAGTAGAACTGTGTCCCACGTCTTCTATAATCTATGCATATCCTTACTTCTGTGTGTTTTTATTTGCACATATCCAAGTACTTTCCCACACTTCATCTCATATATATTTACAAAGTTAGTGGGACAAATGACTTCAAGCATTGTAGATTTAGTGACACGTCATAAGTGCTTCCCCAAAAGCTGTACAGATCTTAGCGTAAGCACTACCTTGTGATGTCATACACATTGGGAACCGTTTGTCTTCGTTGCACTGCAAGGCCTGTGGCACCCACCTGCATGAGATAGGAAAGTATTGTTCTTGTGACTACTCTCAAATTCCCACTATGAGTGACTCGAATCTAGCATTATTTATGTCACGCATGGAAGCATGCCTGTTAAAAGGTGGTAAAATATATGTGAACACTGGCACTTAGCTCTGATCATATGTGACCTGACACCATATGAAAGCCTGAAAAAGTCGCCAAGCATTTTCTTGATATTGTCAACTTGTAAATTCTCCAGACTCTAGGCCTTCCAATAAAGAGAAATTGTCTCACACTCTTGTTCCAAAACCAACCACAAAAGCTGTATGAAAGCTGTCGCTAGATAGACAAAGCTTATAGACGATTGGATGATGTAGATGCAGGTGTGCATTTAGACACAATCTATCAATTCAGAACATATAGCTTGCTTTGCAAATCCCAAAAGTTTCAGATTGCAGAATCGTTGACTGTAGCAGGAAATAAAATGTGAAATTTTGCTCGAGTTTTTTGCACAAATGTCAAATCTTTTTTTTTTTCAAATATTTGGGTGTATTCAAATTTCTGTGTTCTGCACTTTTCCGAGCATTAAGGTCTGTGACTTTATCAGGATAACTTTGTTGTAGGTCACATATGTGATGAGTCACTGTGAAACCCAAACGGAGCTGTCAGCAAGAGCTAGTGTACTGACCGACAGACAATATTTTCTGTGTTGAAAAGAGTTGTCTCAGGTCTCGTTGCTTGATTGCTGAGCACAGCGAAGAGTATGGAGGAAGAATTGATCTGATAGCTGTGTTTGGGTGGATAGTAAATTATGTGGTGTCTCTTTACTGTTGGCCTTGTATGTATATATGGTATTGAAACTCTTACATTGGTACTAGCTGCCTGCATCCAAAGAAAGAAATCAATGTAGAATCCAGTAGTGATTTTTTTTTTCTCTTCTATTTTTAGTATTTTAATAAGGGAGGATAGAGAGAATGAAAAAAAGAGAAGAGAAAAATGAGGTGGAAAATGATTTGGAGGAGAAAATCACAGTGTAACAACACAAGTGTGTCATTCCAAATACAGTCAAGGATATGCAGATGTGTCTCATCGTTGTAGCTTTGGTGATACAGTGCACTCCCGTTATAACGAAATGTTCGGGACCGGCAGTTTTCTTTCGTTATAACCGAACAAATACAATATACAGTACTCTCCGCATAGTCGGGTAGGTTCGGGCAGAGCGTTTCTTACCCGATTAAGCGGAGTACCCGATTAACAGAAGAACACATATTATTCATAATTGACACACACAATGTGTATGTACATGCATTGTACACTGCACCAAACACCTTCACTGTATGCTTAACACGCGTGCTTGCACGGCACATTATACATACCTTACACTTGCTCAGTCACGAGTGATAATTTACACTCTTTTTATGAATAAACATGTCTTCAGAAAACTTTGTTGTTTGACTATAGACTCCTCGCTAACACGCAGGCGTTTTCCGAAATGAACACGTCTATTTGCGTGCACTATAGTCACGTAGAACGTCGGGTTACTTTTCGAGAAGTGACTGGGGAAAAGCAAAATTGTGGAGGTGGTGCATGACCTGATTTTGTTGCAAACTTCTCGTATTGTGAATGTTGTTGTGGAGCAAGGGAGGAGCGCAAGTGTGTTTAACTCCCGTCTGTCTATTCAATTGTGAGTGCCAGCTACGTGTGCAATGTTCGTTTACGTGTGGCAAGTCGGTACTGGTACATGTGTTTTCACGTTAAATCACTCCCCAAATGATCGGTCTTCTTTGCAAATTAAGCAGAGAATGCGATTAGCCGAGGAAATATATTAGACATTCATGATTTCTTAAAGTGCTTTATCTGCGATAAAATGTGGGTAGAAATTAGACTACAAGAAATTATTTACCCATTTATGCGGAGAGGCAACCCGATTATCAGGTAATTTTAATGTGCATTGGGACTGATTTTTACATTACTACCCAATTAAGCGGAGTACCCGTTTAAGCGATACCCGATTACGCGGAGAGTACTGTATAACGAAAACAAGAAAACCACGTATATATATCATATTATGTTTGCTGAATACTCATCATACACTGGAAAGCTATGTGAAATGTGATGGGATAACTGTATCACAATAATAAATGCAAGTTCCCCTCAGAAACTGTGCGTGACACAAAGAGCGAACACACAGTGGTGTGAAGCGTTCACCCATGCAGGGAAGCTATAAATGCTTGTTCCGCTACGAATTTTCAAAAGCAGTTCGCATTTCGTTGTAATGGAGCACATTTCTTTCGTTTTTCTTTATCTATGGCGCTCGGAAAAGACTTCGTTATAACGGAAATTTCGCTATAACCGTGTTCGTTATAAGCGAATCTTTTACCATAGACTTTTATGGTGATTATTTTGGGACCAGAAGATTTACTTCGTTATAACGAAATTTCGTTATAACCGTGTTCGTTATAACGGGAGTGCACTGTAGCTGAGCTGAGTCACTCGTTCCATTCATTTTTTTTTTTTAATCGTGAAATAAATTTGTGCTGTGGTACAGCAGTTCAATGGAAGAGAGACTTCACTTAGAATTGGCATTCATTACATGCAGCTCAGAAAATTATGCATAGATGTTGTCTTTGATAATTGAGACAGGGTACGGTAACAACCTTAATGTAGTAAAATGTACTCTTAACTTACTGACATTCATGTGATACTGATGTTTGAATGTGAACCTCGCACCGTGAGTTTAATGAAATTATCGATAGATTTTAGACGAGGCTGTGAGCAAAATTTCTCAGCTGCAGATATCAGCAAGTATATTTCATTTCAAACATGTTTCTCAAGCGTTCAATGAGCAAACGAGACAAATTATAGATTGCGATAAAAATCTTGGTCTGTGACTGCTGAGTAAGTTTCGCAGTTCTGCACGTGTGGGGATCATTTGAGAAGTAGTGGATACACTTTCATCTTGGCGGAAAATGAGCTGTAAAATATGTCAATGCAGTGGTGGAAATTGAGCTTGGATGTTTCAGGGAGAAGGATGCTGTGAGAATTTGCAGAACTGTCATGGATTTCATACAAGTACCTCGATTTCAGATGTGTGCATGATTATGCTGTATTCTTTGCCTTGAGCAAAGAGTATTGAAAGGAAATGGAGTTCAGTGAATAACACAATCTATCTTTAGCCGTCAATCTGTTTGTAAACATTACCTTGTTTCGTATTGCAGCCTTTCATTGTAGCGCACAATAATGTAATTATTTGTTTTCTGTTCCAGTCTACTTCTTTTTTTTTTTTAAGTTTTTTGATAACAGAACTTTGCATTTAAATTATCTAAAATACACCATTGAGAGAGATGAATTGAAAGGTAATCCTATTCAATGTTAAAATATTTTGAATGCGGTGTTTTCAAATCCTTAGTAAACAAGCTATGTAATCTTTTTTTCTTTAAAAGCTCAAATGATGCAGCCACGTGTATACGATTTTTTTTTTTTTTGTTAAGAGAGAAGAGGGGTTTGGGTTTTTGCTTTTGTTTTTGTTTGTTTGGGGTGTTTTTTTACGGTCATTTTTTTTTCATTTGTTTGTTTAAATTAAGTACAGTGTGAATTAGTCATGTAATGAGTTAGTGGCAAGACCAGCAAAGAATTCCTTTCATGTTTGGAGAGGAGACTAGGGTACAATTGTATTCAACTTCAAGACTGATGTGTATTTATGAAGCAAAGTGCAAAAGGGTATCAAGGAAGATTACGAATAGTACTTGTATAGGGGTTTCTTGTTTTGAAATGTAATTTAAAAGTATTTTTGATGTTGAAAAGTGTAGTCTACTTTAATGAAATCTCTTGGAAGATATGTTATTGTTTTGATGGTCAGCTTCGCTTGGTCAAATCTAGAAGGGCAGAAGGAAAGATTTGATTACAATTGTATTTATATTTGATAGTGACTGCTGTACTGTATGTCAGATGTCGGTGTGTATCATGCACTTAAAAGCCTTACAGCAGGAGAAAAGGTATTTTTGGAATAATGTGAACATTTTACTCAGTGTTTCAGTGGTGTCAGTCTGCACAGTGGGAATATGTGTCAATGTAAGTGAATAGAAAGTATGTGTAGCATGGGTGTATGCAAGGGGGGGTCGGGAGGGTCGTACGACCCCCCCCCCCCCCCCAAATTTTCAAAAGGTCTACTTTTTGTAAAAGACATGTTTGTTTTTTGAGGGCTTTTTACTCTATATAGGCCTACAACAGGAAAAAAAAAGTGACCAGGTGGTGTAAATTTCGTAACTTAGTTTTAATATGGCATAATTTACCTTGTTTCTAAGCCCCACTGCCATGCCGAAAAGTCACTTTTGTATGCACCAAATGGCCCTATTTTAAGATATAAAATTCAAAAACTCCCTACCGTGGGAGGGGGGACACCCCCCTCCCACACCCTCCCCCCGCTCGGTCGCTCCGCTCCCTCGCAAAGGTAATAAAGGTCCAAAAATTTTGATTACGACCCCCCCCCCCCCCCAGAAAAAATCCTGGATACACCCCGGGTGTAGCCATTTCGTGGAAGATCTTGAGCTAGGTTTTCCGATAGCAGTGATTCACTTTAAGCTGCTCTACATCAGAGTTCTGAAATACCCTTCAGACTTACAATGCACAGGCTTCAGCAAGTTCCTCAAGGCCGACTTAAGATTTAGCAGTGTTTGAATCGTAAACCAAATAAACTATCATAGTAGCAGCAGCTCACTTGCTTTTTCAAAACACCTGGCTATGCTTATGTGTGTATAATATAATTTCATGCAATATATTTTGTCTTTTTTTTATTCGTTTTGCCATGCTTCATGTTTGTGTCAGATAGAAGAATGAATGTTTAGAAATGTTTCAAAAAAGAAAAGACATAACCTTCAAATTGTTACATTTCCGCTAAATCCAAAATGGAACCACCTTCTTTCCAGCACTGTATGAAGAGACAAATTAGACACGATTGTCTGGATAGGATGGTTTCTTCTTCTGTTGGCATGTTTTCCTATTTGTAAAGGTATGCGATCAACGAACGTTTGGGCATCATTTGTGTGGTTGTGCAAGTATTGAACAGAAGGCACGTGTTTGTAGCTGCCATCTGGCTGATATTTGCCCATGATCATTTTGGAGTTCATCTAAGAAAATATTTCCAAGACGTGAAACTGTAATGGTGACCTAAGTCTAGCATGGCATTTAGTGTTGATATTGTTTTGGTATAAGACATGTGTGCACATTGCTATATTTATTTATACATAAATTTACCAGGTTTGTATCTACCAACTTTCTTATTTGATAGTGTATATTCTCTTTCTCTTTTATATTGCAAGTCTTGATTTTGTATAATTCCGTAAAACCAATTATTTGCAGCACATGATGCATTTTAGCAATTTACCTCCCAAGAAAGAGGAGGAGAGAAAATAGATTAATGTAATCCAAAGTAGCCGTTGTATAATGTCACCTATTAAGTTAAAATGCAGTTGAAACAGTCCTTTGTAGAAATTATGTGTGACAATACATGTATGCCTCAAACGTATGTGACATGTAAAATTTCAATTGTAAAATGCTGTTGATGTAGTCTGTGATGGAATGTACTGCCTTACAATGATGATGCTCATTAAGATAGATGAATAAAATTTGGTGGGCAGAAAGATAAACGAGTCATCCAGGGGAGTGTGCTTTTTAAATCGTCCTCTTTCAGGAGGCTTCTCGGAAATTGTGCATGTTTTCCACAGTTCCATGACATTTTCTCCTGCGACAATTGCTCCCGTGGAATATCTGCACACTAAGCTAAACATAAATTTTACCCACAAATACAACCCTAATCCTCACATCAAACTAAACCTAAAACCCTATCACAACCCTAACCATTAATCCAAAGTCCTGGGAGAAAATACGACCAGAGCAATTGTCGCAGGAGCAAATGTCGTGTCACCATTTTCCACATTTGCAAGGCTATGCTATACTGTCCCCCAATAGTAAACCCTGTTTCAAATAATATCGTTATGTGAAAGTGTGGCGCCAAACTAAACAAAATGACATTTACTGCCCAAAGCACAGGCAGTAGCAAAACTCCTCTGTCTCCACCCCCCCCCCCCCCCCCCCCCAACAAAGTTTATCATAGGGCAAATATAGACTGTATAATTTATACCTATACAACCATACTCGGGGCGGGCGGAGTGTTTTCAAAAGTGTGGGGGGCCCACTTCCGGGTTTCATGAGGTAACAAGCAAAAAAAAAAAAAAAGGTCCTCAGCTCATCTCTCCCCTTCCATTTCCGGGGTTTTTCAGCTGACAAGCGAAAAAAAAAAAGGTGTTCAGTGGAAATATTTAGTGCCACTTACGGACTTCCGGGTTTAAAAAAAAAAAAAAAGGAAAAAAAGTGACGACACCTTATGTATTTCTTTGTATGGTGCACAAAAAGTGTGGGGGCCCGAGCCCACACGGCCCCCACGGTTCCGCCGGCCATGATACTAATATGAAGTACATTTATGTATGTGGTGGATATGAATTACCGGGTACTGAAGATAGCTGGCTTCCCTGTCCAATCCATTTCATGCGTGTAAATGACAAGAATTTTTTTTTTTATTTACCAGGAAGTGCATTGTCTTGTGTGTTGCATGGAAGAATATGAATATATGTACACATGTGAATGTAATGATACACACATAATATATATATATATATATATATATATATATATATATTATATGTCCTGAGAAGACAGAAATAGGCCTACTATGGCATTCTCTTACAAGCTCTACCTAACTGTAATCTATATGAGCTCAGAAAATGGTCCTTGCCATTTAAACAGGCTTTAAAACATGTTTTCCCCCTTTTTATTTATTTCTTGGTGTGTGTGTGGTTTTTTTAGGGGGGGGGGGGGCGGGGAGGGAGTGTTGGATCGTGTTCAGTTTTGAACACTTAACCCGTAAGTGTGGCCATGAAATTAAAGGAACTGCTCGGCAGATGTATTCTACATTATTGCATTTATAATGGAAACAAAATAATATTTCGATATGCCAATAACAGTGCAAACTTTATGAATTATACCTTATGTAGATGATTTCCATTCGACATCCTTATCATTCGTTTTGTATGTTTCCAGGGGTTTCTTCCAGTGAAGTCTTCGTGAATCTGGTCAGAAATTGGTACCCGGTACCTTTTAGCTCACCTGAGCCAAAGACTCAAGTGAGCTATTGCGATCGTTCTTCGTCCGTCGTGCGTCGTGCCAAGCCCCTGTCACACTTTGCCGGATAACGCAAACGCATGGGAAGCGAAGGTCGATTTTTGGCGTCCGTTGATATCCGTTGAAATGCGTTTCATGTCCCTTTTTATCTTTTGGATGGACGTTTGTCTTCCGGTCCCCCTCTAAAATGGACACTTAACACTTTGTCCACTGGATTGACGATTTGAACAACGGATGAGCAAAATACCGCCCGGTTTTTGTACGGTGGGCCTATCCGGCAAACTGTGACGGGGCTTTAACTTTATACATTTTCATCTTCTTCTGAAAACTCCCGGACCGATTTCACCAAACTTAGCAGGTAGCATCCCTAGGGGGTTAGGATCTCAATTTGTTAAAATGGGCACCATGCTCCACCCAGGGGGGGCCCCAGGGGGCCCAAACCCCCCCCCCCCCCCCCCCAAATTAAGGAATCTTTAAAAATCTTCTTTAGAACCAGAAGTGATAAAGCTAAGTTAATACTATGACTTAGTACATTAATGACTGTAGTTCCAAGTTTGTTCATGGCAGGTCTAGGAATGCCCCCCCCCCCCCTTTGGGGCGGGGGGGGGGGGGAGGGGTAAGGAGGTCCAAATGGGGCCTAAATTTTACATTTTCATCTTCTTCTTGAAAACCTCGTGATGCATTTTCACCAAACTTGGCAGGAAACATCCCTAGGGGGTGAAATATCTCAATTTCTTTTATAAATGGGCACCATGCCCAACCCAGGGGGGCCCCAGGGGGAGCCCAAACACCAAAAATTAAGGTATCTTTAAAAATCTTCTCTAGAACCAGAAATGATAGAGCTAAGTTAATACTATGAATTAGTACATTGATGACTAATAATAATAATACAACATTACATTTGTAATGCGCTTAATACAATGTTTCTAAGCGCACAGGGAAGAGACGAAAGGAAAGATGAAAAATGAGGGAAAACAGACAGGTCAAAACATAAGTAAGAATAACATGACATAAATCAAATGTGTACCAGTAATTAAACACATACAATAATTGAATTACACTCAACACATTAACTTAGGGAAGGAATAAATATGGGAAAAGATAAGTTTTAAGTAGTGCCTTAAATGATTCTGCTGATGGGGCTTGTCGTATATGAATGGGTAAATTGTTCCAAAGCTTGGGTGCAATGACTGTAGTTCAAGTTTGCTCATGGCGGAATCAGGGGTGCCCCCCTGGGGGGTAGTAAGGGGAGGGGTCCTAATGGGGCCTAAATGTAGCATTTTCATCTTCTTCTTGAGAACCCCATGACCTATTTTCACCAAACTTAGCAGGTAACAGCCCTAGGGGCATAGGATCTCAATTTGTTCAAATGGGCACCGCGTCCCACCTGGAGTTCCCCAAACCTCCCAAAATTAAGGTATCTTTAAAAATCTTCTCTAGAATCAGAAGTGATAGAGCTGAGTTGGTACATTTAATGACTGTAGTTTCAAGTTTGTTCATTATAGCAGAGGTGCTCCCCTTGCGGGCGGGGAGGGGGTGGGGAGGTCCAAATTGGGGCCTAATATTGTACATTTTCACCTTCTTCTTGAGAACCTCATGATGGATCTTCACCAAACTTGGCAAGTAGCATTCCTAGGGATTCCAAATCTAAATTTGTTAAAATGGGCACCATGCTTCTCCCAGGGACCAATCCCCCAAGTAGTGTATGAGGGTCTTTTCGATACCATTTGGAGGGAAATTTTTGAGGATCACTCGCGGAAAACAATAGATAATCCGCTAGAGAACAATAGCGATCCTAAAAAAAAGAACAATAGGAGTGAGGATCTAAAGAACAATAGGAGTGAGGACAGTGGCGTACCGTGGGTTACGACGTTGGGGGGGGGGGGGCACCTTGTGGAATTTTCATTTCCATGGATAAACGACAAATAACTGGTAGCAACA
>JAWLSL010000089.1:0-16544 GCA_033980235.1 Diadema setosum
TACTGATGACTGCTATTTACTAAGATCTAGTACCACAAGAACATAATATTAAGAAAAGAAATTGTAGCAAGGAAGAGTGGGGGGGGGGGGAGTAGAGGAGAGAGGTAGAGGGAGGGGGGTAGGGAGCAGAAGGGGGAGGGAGGAAGAGATCTGACACAATACAAGATACACAATACAAGAAGTCATTCAAAGTTGTGTGATACTGATGACTGCTATTTACTAAGATCTAGTACCACAAGAACATAATATTAAGAAAAGAAATTGTAACAAGATAGAGTTGGGGGGGGGGGGGGAGTAGAGGAGAGAGGTAGAGGGAGGGGGGGGGGGAGTAAGGAGGAGAAGGGGGAGGGAGGAAGAGAGATCTGACACAATACAAGATCAACATAAACCAGCAGAGCTTGTATGGGATGAATACTTCCCATAGACTTGCATGTATTGCGTGCATTCTCTATAGGGCTCACACGGGTAAATAATTCCCCATAGAGACGTGTGTTAAAATTCAAATTTCAAAAAATTCTGTAGAATAGCTGGGAGAAATGAGGTGTTTCATCTTCACTAACCTGAATAAGTGAGATATTACCTTTCATCCATCAGATTGCCAGGGTGGGTTGTTCTGCTCTAATTCTGTCCAGGGGTCCGCAAAGCCAGACTACGAGTTCTTGTCACTCAAAAAATCACCTATTTTCCGTACACGTACCCAATGAAATATAGTCCCCTCAAATTCCATCAGAAAAGCTTTCATCTTCCAACCAAAATGCAGTTTGTAGAGGAATTCATACTCAATATCTACAGCTATTCAGTTTTTTGCCAAACTACATCATTGATTTTTAATCAATTTTTTTCTTCATTTATTTTGGTATCTTTGGTACGAATTTGTGAAGGGGTCTGGGACAGTCCATTTTATTTACAGGTGTGAGCCCTATAGTGGAGGTCATATTTCTTATTTGACTTTTAAACATCATAAATGTGTTTTTTATGGTATTTGCCCCTACATTATATGAGAAATTACACTTTCAAGGATTATAAAGCTTCTCAAAGGGACACTTTTAGAAAATCATGCCCTTTAGGGTTTTTTTTTAAATAAATCTTGCAGTTTTGATCAGTTCTTCATAAGATGAATACATAGAACCAGGCAGTTATCCTTGATTGTGGGTGTGTCATCATCACCTTATAGCCTACAAAGTACTTGATAAGACTGTGTTTTGTCAAACAGACTAACTTTATGTATTTTGAGCTGTTTCAGTGGTAGCCAAAACAAAGAAATACATTAAAATAACACAGTCATTCAAAGTTGTGTGATACTGATGACTGACTGCTTTGTACTAAGATGTAGTGACAAGAACATGATATTAAGAAAAGAAATAGTAGCAAGGCAGAGTTGAGGAGGGGGGGGGGGGGAGTAGAGGAGAGAGGTAGAGAGAGAGAGGGGGGTAGGGAGGGGAAGGGGAGGGAGGAAGAGATCTGATACAATACAAGATATACAAGATTAACACAGTCATTCAAAGTTGTGTGATACTGATGACTGACTGCTATGTACTAAGATGTAGTGACAAGAACATAATATTAAGAAAAGAAATTGTAGCAAGGAAGAGTTGAGGAGGGGGGGGGGGGAGTAGAGGAGAGAGGTAGAGAGAGAGAGGGGGGGGGGTAGGGAGGGGAAGGGGAGGGAGGAAGAGATCTGATACAATACAAGATACACAATACAAGATTTACACAGTCATTCAAAGTTGTGTGATACTGATGACTGCTATTTACTAAGATCTAGTACCACAAGAACATAATATTAAGAAAAGAAATTGTAGCAAGGAAGAGTGGGGGGGGGGGGAGTAGAGGAGAGAGGTAGAGGGAGGGGGGTAGGGAGCAGAAGGGGGAGGGAGGAAGAGATCTGACACAATACAAGATACACAATACAAGAAGTCATTCAAAGTTGTGTGATACTGATGACTGCTATTTACTAAGATCTAGTACCACAAGAACATAATATTAAGAAAAGAAATTGTAACAAGATAGAGTTGGGGGGGGGGGGGGAGTAGAGGAGAGAGGTAGAGGGAGGGGGGGGGGGAGTAAGGAGGAGAAGGGGGAGGGAGGAAGAGAGATCTGACACAATACAAGATCAACATAAACCAGCAGAGCTTGTATGGGATGAATACTTCCCATAGACTTGCATGTATTGCGTGCATTCTCTATAGGGCTCACACGGGTAAATAATTCCCCATAGAGACGTGTGTTAAAATTCAAATTTCAAAAAATTCTGTAGAATAGCTGGGAGAAATGAGGTGTTTCATCTTCACTAACCTGAATAAGTGAGATATTACCTTTCATCCATCAGATTGCCAGGGTGGGTTGTTCTGCTCTAATTCTGTCCAGGGGTCCGCAAAGCCAGACTACGAGTTCTTGTCACTCAAAAAATCACCTATTTTCCGTACACGTACCCAATGAAATATAGTCCCCTCAAATTCCATCAGAAAAGCTTTCATCTTCCAACCAAAATGCAGTTTGTAGAGGAATTCATACTCAATATCTACAGCTATTCAGTTTTTTGCCAAACTACATCATTGATTTTTAATCAATTTTTTTCTTCATTTATTTTGGTATCTTTGGTACGAATTTGTGAAGGGGTCTGGGACAGTCCATTTTATTTACAGGTGTGAGCCCTATAGTGGAGGTCATATTTCTTATTTGACTTTTAAACATCATAAATGTGTTTTTTATGGTATTTGCCCCTACATTATATGAGAAATTACACTTTCAAGGATTATAAAGCTTCTCAAAGGGACACTTTTAGAAAATCATGCCCTTTAGGGTTTTTTTTTAAATAAATCTTGCAGTTTTGATCAGTTCTTCATAAGATGAATACATAGAACCAGGCAGTTATCCTTGATTGTGGGTGTGTCATCATCACCTTATAGCCTACAAAGTACTTGATAAGACTGTGTTTTGTCAAACAGACTAACTTTATGTATTTTGAGCTGTTTCAGTGGTAGCCAAAACAAAGAAATACATTAAAATAACACAGTCATTCAAAGTTGTGTGATACTGATGACTGACTGCTTTGTACTAAGATGTAGTGACAAGAACATGATATTAAGAAAAGAAATAGTAGCAAGGCAGAGTTGAGGAGGGGGGGGGGGGGAGTAGAGGAGAGAGGTAGAGAGAGAGAGGGGGGTAGGGAGGGGAAGGGGAGGGAGGAAGAGATCTGATACAATACAAGATATACAAGATTAACACAGTCATTCAAAGTTGTGTGATACTGATGACTGACTGCTATGTACTAAGATGTAGTGACAAGAACATAATATTAAGAAAAGAAATTGTAGCAAGGAAGAGTTGAGGAGGGGGGGGGGGGAGTAGAGGAGAGAGGTAGAGAGAGAGAGGGGGGGGGGTAGGGAGGGGAAGGGGAGGGAGGAAGAGATCTGATACAATACAAGATACACAATACAAGATTTACACAGTCATTCAAAGTTGTGTGATACTGATGACTGCTATTTACTAAGATCTAGTACCACAAGAACATAATATTAAGAAAAGAAATTGTAGCAAGGAAGAGTGGGGGGGGGGGGAGTAGAGGAGAGAGGTAGAGGGAGGGGGGTAGGGAGCAGAAGGGGGAGGGAGGAAGAGATCTGACACAATACAAGATACACAATACAAGAAGTCATTCAAAGTTGTGTGATACTGATGACTGCTATTTACTAAGATCTAGTACCACAAGAACATAATATTAAGAAAAGAAATTGTAACAAGATAGAGTTGGGGGGGGGGGGGGAGTAGAGGAGAGAGGTAGAGGGAGGGGGGGGGGGAGTAAGGAGGAGAAGGGGGAGGGAGGAAGAGAGATCTGACACAATACAAGATCAACATAAACCAGCAGAGCTTGTATGGGATGAATACTTCCCATAGACTTGCATGTATTGCGTGCATTCTCTATAGGGCTCACACGGGTAAATAATTCCCCATAGAGACGTGTGTTAAAATTCAAATTTCAAAAAATTCTGTAGAATAGCTGGGAGAAATGAGGTGTTTCATCTTCACTAACCTGAATAAGTGAGATATTACCTTTCATCCATCAGATTGCCAGGGTGGGTTGTTCTGCTCTAATTCTGTCCAGGGGTCCGCAAAGCCAGACTACGAGTTCTTGTCACTCAAAAAATCACCTATTTTCCGTACACGTACCCAATGAAATATAGTCCCCTCAAATTCCATCAGAAAAGCTTTCATCTTCCAACCAAAATGCAGTTTGTAGAGGAATTCATACTCAATATCTACAGCTATTCAGTTTTTTGCCAAACTACATCATTGATTTTTAATCAATTTTTTTCTTCATTTATTTTGGTATCTTTGGTACGAATTTGTGAAGGGGTCTGGGACAGTCCATTTTATTTACAGGTGTGAGCCCTATAGTGGAGGTCATATTTCTTATTTGACTTTTAAACATCATAAATGTGTTTTTTATGGTATTTGCCCCTACATTATATGAGAAATTACACTTTCAAGGATTATAAAGCTTCTCAAAGGGACACTTTTAGAAAATCATGCCCTTTAGGGTTTTTTTTTAAATAAATCTTGCAGTTTTGATCAGTTCTTCATAAGATGAATACATAGAACCAGGCAGTTATCCTTGATTGTGGGTGTGTCATCATCACCTTATAGCCTACAAAGTACTTGATAAGACTGTGTTTTGTCAAACAGACTAACTTTATGTATTTTGAGCTGTTTCAGTGGTAGCCAAAACAAAGAAATACATTAAAATAACACAGTCATTCAAAGTTGTGTGATACTGATGACTGACTGCTTTGTACTAAGATGTAGTGACAAGAACATGATATTAAGAAAAGAAATAGTAGCAAGGCAGAGTTGAGGAGGGGGGGGGGGGGAGTAGAGGAGAGAGGTAGAGAGAGAGAGGGGGGTAGGGAGGGGAAGGGGAGGGAGGAAGAGATCTGATACAATACAAGATATACAAGATTAACACAGTCATTCAAAGTTGTGTGATACTGATGACTGACTGCTATGTACTAAGATGTAGTGACAAGAACATAATATTAAGAAAAGAAATTGTAGCAAGGAAGAGTTGAGGAGGGGGGGGGGGGAGTAGAGGAGAGAGGTAGAGAGAGAGAGGGGGGGGGGTAGGGAGGGGAAGGGGAGGGAGGAAGAGATCTGATACAATACAAGATACACAATACAAGATTTACACAGTCATTCAAAGTTGTGTGATACTGATGACTGCTATTTACTAAGATCTAGTACCACAAGAACATAATATTAAGAAAAGAAATTGTAGCAAGGAAGAGTGGGGGGGGGGGGAGTAGAGGAGAGAGGTAGAGGGAGGGGGGTAGGGAGCAGAAGGGGGAGGGAGGAAGAGATCTGACACAATACAAGATACACAATACAAGAAGTCATTCAAAGTTGTGTGATACTGATGACTGCTATTTACTAAGATCTAGTACCACAAGAACATAATATTAAGAAAAGAAATTGTAACAAGATAGAGTTGGGGGGGGGGGGGGAGTAGAGGAGAGAGGTAGAGGGAGGGGGGGGGGGAGTAAGGAGGAGAAGGGGGAGGGAGGAAGAGAGATCTGACACAATACAAGATCAACATAAACCAGCAGAGCTTGTATGGGATGAATACTTCCCATAGACTTGCATGTATTGCGTGCATTCTCTATAGGGCTCACACGGGTAAATAATTCCCCATAGAGACGTGTGTTAAAATTCAAATTTCAAAAAATTCTGTAGAATAGCTGGGAGAAATGAGGTGTTTCATCTTCACTAACCTGAATAAGTGAGATATTACCTTTCATCCATCAGATTGCCAGGGTGGGTTGTTCTGCTCTAATTCTGTCCAGGGGTCCGCAAAGCCAGACTACGAGTTCTTGTCACTCAAAAAATCACCTATTTTCCGTACACGTACCCAATGAAATATAGTCCCCTCAAATTCCATCAGAAAAGCTTTCATCTTCCAACCAAAATGCAGTTTGTAGAGGAATTCATACTCAATATCTACAGCTATTCAGTTTTTTGCCAAACTACATCATTGATTTTTAATCAATTTTTTTCTTCATTTATTTTGGTATCTTTGGTACGAATTTGTGAAGGGGTCTGGGACAGTCCATTTTATTTACAGGTGTGAGCCCTATAGTGGAGGTCATATTTCTTATTTGACTTTTAAACATCATAAATGTGTTTTTTATGGTATTTGCCCCTACATTATATGAGAAATTACACTTTCAAGGATTATAAAGCTTCTCAAAGGGACACTTTTAGAAAATCATGCCCTTTAGGGTTTTTTTTTAAATAAATCTTGCAGTTTTGATCAGTTCTTCATAAGATGAATACATAGAACCAGGCAGTTATCCTTGATTGTGGGTGTGTCATCATCACCTTATAGCCTACAAAGTACTTGATAAGACTGTGTTTTGTCAAACAGACTAACTTTATGTATTTTGAGCTGTTTCAGTGGTAGCCAAAACAAAGAAATACATTAAAATAACACAGTCATTCAAAGTTGTGTGATACTGATGACTGACTGCTTTGTACTAAGATGTAGTGACAAGAACATGATATTAAGAAAAGAAATAGTAGCAAGGCAGAGTTGAGGAGGGGGGGGGGGGGAGTAGAGGAGAGAGGTAGAGAGAGAGAGGGGGGTAGGGAGGGGAAGGGGAGGGAGGAAGAGATCTGATACAATACAAGATATACAAGATTAACACAGTCATTCAAAGTTGTGTGATACTGATGACTGACTGCTATGTACTAAGATGTAGTGACAAGAACATAATATTAAGAAAAGAAATTGTAGCAAGGAAGAGTTGAGGAGGGGGGGGGGGGAGTAGAGGAGAGAGGTAGAGAGAGAGAGGGGGGGGGGTAGGGAGGGGAAGGGGAGGGAGGAAGAGATCTGATACAATACAAGATACACAATACAAGATTTACACAGTCATTCAAAGTTGTGTGATACTGATGACTGCTATTTACTAAGATCTAGTACCACAAGAACATAATATTAAGAAAAGAAATTGTAGCAAGGAAGAGTGGGGGGGGGGGGAGTAGAGGAGAGAGGTAGAGGGAGGGGGGTAGGGAGCAGAAGGGGGAGGGAGGAAGAGATCTGACACAATACAAGATACACAATACAAGAAGTCATTCAAAGTTGTGTGATACTGATGACTGCTATTTACTAAGATCTAGTACCACAAGAACATAATATTAAGAAAAGAAATTGTAACAAGATAGAGTTGGGGGGGGGGGGGGAGTAGAGGAGAGAGGTAGAGGGAGGGGGGGGGGGAGTAAGGAGGAGAAGGGGGAGGGAGGAAGAGAGATCTGACACAATACAAGATCAACATAAACCAGCAGAGCTTGTATGGGATGAATACTTCCCATAGACTTGCATGTATTGCGTGCATTCTCTATAGGGCTCACACGGGTAAATAATTCCCCATAGAGACGTGTGTTAAAATTCAAATTTCAAAAAATTCTGTAGAATAGCTGGGAGAAATGAGGTGTTTCATCTTCACTAACCTGAATAAGTGAGATATTACCTTTCATCCATCAGATTGCCAGGGTGGGTTGTTCTGCTCTAATTCTGTCCAGGGGTCCGCAAAGCCAGACTACGAGTTCTTGTCACTCAAAAAATCACCTATTTTCCGTACACGTACCCAATGAAATATAGTCCCCTCAAATTCCATCAGAAAAGCTTTCATCTTCCAACCAAAATGCAGTTTGTAGAGGAATTCATACTCAATATCTACAGCTATTCAGTTTTTTGCCAAACTACATCATTGATTTTTAATCAATTTTTTTCTTCATTTATTTTGGTATCTTTGGTACGAATTTGTGAAGGGGTCTGGGACAGTCCATTTTATTTACAGGTGTGAGCCCTATAGTGGAGGTCATATTTCTTATTTGACTTTTAAACATCATAAATGTGTTTTTTATGGTATTTGCCCCTACATTATATGAGAAATTACACTTTCAAGGATTATAAAGCTTCTCAAAGGGACACTTTTAGAAAATCATGCCCTTTAGGGTTTTTTTTTAAATAAATCTTGCAGTTTTGATCAGTTCTTCATAAGATGAATACATAGAACCAGGCAGTTATCCTTGATTGTGGGTGTGTCATCATCACCTTATAGCCTACAAAGTACTTGATAAGACTGTGTTTTGTCAAACAGACTAACTTTATGTATTTTGAGCTGTTTCAGTGGTAGCCAAAACAAAGAAATACATTAAAATAACACAGTCATTCAAAGTTGTGTGATACTGATGACTGACTGCTTTGTACTAAGATGTAGTGACAAGAACATGATATTAAGAAAAGAAATAGTAGCAAGGCAGAGTTGAGGAGGGGGGGGGGGGGAGTAGAGGAGAGAGGTAGAGAGAGAGAGGGGGGTAGGGAGGGGAAGGGGAGGGAGGAAGAGATCTGATACAATACAAGATATACAAGATTAACACAGTCATTCAAAGTTGTGTGATACTGATGACTGACTGCTATGTACTAAGATGTAGTGACAAGAACATAATATTAAGAAAAGAAATTGTAGCAAGGAAGAGTTGAGGAGGGGGGGGGGGGAGTAGAGGAGAGAGGTAGAGAGAGAGAGGGGGGGGGGTAGGGAGGGGAAGGGGAGGGAGGAAGAGATCTGATACAATACAAGATACACAATACAAGATTTACACAGTCATTCAAAGTTGTGTGATACTGATGACTGCTATTTACTAAGATCTAGTACCACAAGAACATAATATTAAGAAAAGAAATTGTAGCAAGGAAGAGTGGGGGGGGGGGGAGTAGAGGAGAGAGGTAGAGGGAGGGGGGTAGGGAGCAGAAGGGGGAGGGAGGAAGAGATCTGACACAATACAAGATACACAATACAAGAAGTCATTCAAAGTTGTGTGATACTGATGACTGCTATTTACTAAGATCTAGTACCACAAGAACATAATATTAAGAAAAGAAATTGTAACAAGATAGAGTTGGGGGGGGGGGGGGAGTAGAGGAGAGAGGTAGAGGGAGGGGGGGGGGGAGTAAGGAGGAGAAGGGGGAGGGAGGAAGAGAGATCTGACACAATACAAGATCAACATAAACCAGCAGAGCTTGTATGGGATGAATACTTCCCATAGACTTGCATGTATTGCGTGCATTCTCTATAGGGCTCACACGGGTAAATAATTCCCCATAGAGACGTGTGTTAAAATTCAAATTTCAAAAAATTCTGTAGAATAGCTGGGAGAAATGAGGTGTTTCATCTTCACTAACCTGAATAAGTGAGATATTACCTTTCATCCATCAGATTGCCAGGGTGGGTTGTTCTGCTCTAATTCTGTCCAGGGGTCCGCAAAGCCAGACTACGAGTTCTTGTCACTCAAAAAATCACCTATTTTCCGTACACGTACCCAATGAAATATAGTCCCCTCAAATTCCATCAGAAAAGCTTTCATCTTCCAACCAAAATGCAGTTTGTAGAGGAATTCATACTCAATATCTACAGCTATTCAGTTTTTTGCCAAACTACATCATTGATTTTTAATCAATTTTTTTCTTCATTTATTTTGGTATCTTTGGTACGAATTTGTGAAGGGGTCTGGGACAGTCCATTTTATTTACAGGTGTGAGCCCTATAGTGGAGGTCATATTTCTTATTTGACTTTTAAACATCATAAATGTGTTTTTTATGGTATTTGCCCCTACATTATATGAGAAATTACACTTTCAAGGATTATAAAGCTTCTCAAAGGGACACTTTTAGAAAATCATGCCCTTTAGGGTTTTTTTTTAAATAAATCTTGCAGTTTTGATCAGTTCTTCATAAGATGAATACATAGAACCAGGCAGTTATCCTTGATTGTGGGTGTGTCATCATCACCTTATAGCCTACAAAGTACTTGATAAGACTGTGTTTTGTCAAACAGACTAACTTTATGTATTTTGAGCTGTTTCAGTGGTAGCCAAAACAAAGAAATACATTAAAATAACACAGTCATTCAAAGTTGTGTGATACTGATGACTGACTGCTTTGTACTAAGATGTAGTGACAAGAACATGATATTAAGAAAAGAAATAGTAGCAAGGCAGAGTTGAGGAGGGGGGGGGGGGGAGTAGAGGAGAGAGGTAGAGAGAGAGAGGGGGGTAGGGAGGGGAAGGGGAGGGAGGAAGAGATCTGATACAATACAAGATATACAAGATTAACACAGTCATTCAAAGTTGTGTGATACTGATGACTGACTGCTATGTACTAAGATGTAGTGACAAGAACATAATATTAAGAAAAGAAATTGTAGCAAGGAAGAGTTGAGGAGGGGGGGGGGGGAGTAGAGGAGAGAGGTAGAGAGAGAGAGGGGGGGGGGTAGGGAGGGGAAGGGGAGGGAGGAAGAGATCTGATACAATACAAGATACACAATACAAGATTTACACAGTCATTCAAAGTTGTGTGATACTGATGACTGCTATTTACTAAGATCTAGTACCACAAGAACATAATATTAAGAAAAGAAATTGTAGCAAGGAAGAGTGGGGGGGGGGGGAGTAGAGGAGAGAGGTAGAGGGAGGGGGGTAGGGAGCAGAAGGGGGAGGGAGGAAGAGATCTGACACAATACAAGATACACAATACAAGAAGTCATTCAAAGTTGTGTGATACTGATGACTGCTATTTACTAAGATCTAGTACCACAAGAACATAATATTAAGAAAAGAAATTGTAACAAGATAGAGTTGGGGGGGGGGGGGGAGTAGAGGAGAGAGGTAGAGGGAGGGGGGGGGGGAGTAAGGAGGAGAAGGGGGAGGGAGGAAGAGAGATCTGACACAATACAAGATCAACATAAACCAGCAGAGCTTGTATGGGATGAATACTTCCCATAGACTTGCATGTATTGCGTGCATTCTCTATAGGGCTCACACGGGTAAATAATTCCCCATAGAGACGTGTGTTAAAATTCAAATTTCAAAAAATTCTGTAGAATAGCTGGGAGAAATGAGGTGTTTCATCTTCACTAACCTGAATAAGTGAGATATTACCTTTCATCCATCAGATTGCCAGGGTGGGTTGTTCTGCTCTAATTCTGTCCAGGGGTCCGCAAAGCCAGACTACGAGTTCTTGTCACTCAAAAAATCACCTATTTTCCGTACACGTACCCAATGAAATATAGTCCCCTCAAATTCCATCAGAAAAGCTTTCATCTTCCAACCAAAATGCAGTTTGTAGAGGAATTCATACTCAATATCTACAGCTATTCAGTTTTTTGCCAAACTACATCATTGATTTTTAATCAATTTTTTTCTTCATTTATTTTGGTATCTTTGGTACGAATTTGTGAAGGGGTCTGGGACAGTCCATTTTATTTACAGGTGTGAGCCCTATAGTGGAGGTCATATTTCTTATTTGACTTTTAAACATCATAAATGTGTTTTTTATGGTATTTGCCCCTACATTATATGAGAAATTACACTTTCAAGGATTATAAAGCTTCTCAAAGGGACACTTTTAGAAAATCATGCCCTTTAGGGTTTTTTTTTAAATAAATCTTGCAGTTTTGATCAGTTCTTCATAAGATGAATACATAGAACCAGGCAGTTATCCTTGATTGTGGGTGTGTCATCATCACCTTATAGCCTACAAAGTACTTGATAAGACTGTGTTTTGTCAAACAGACTAACTTTATGTATTTTGAGCTGTTTCAGTGGTAGCCAAAACAAAGAAATACATTAAAATAACACAGTCATTCAAAGTTGTGTGATACTGATGACTGACTGCTTTGTACTAAGATGTAGTGACAAGAACATGATATTAAGAAAAGAAATAGTAGCAAGGCAGAGTTGAGGAGGGGGGGGGGGGGAGTAGAGGAGAGAGGTAGAGAGAGAGAGGGGGGTAGGGAGGGGAAGGGGAGGGAGGAAGAGATCTGATACAATACAAGATATACAAGATTAACACAGTCATTCAAAGTTGTGTGATACTGATGACTGACTGCTATGTACTAAGATGTAGTGACAAGAACATAATATTAAGAAAAGAAATTGTAGCAAGGAAGAGTTGAGGAGGGGGGGGGGGGAGTAGAGGAGAGAGGTAGAGAGAGAGAGGGGGGGGGGTAGGGAGGGGAAGGGGAGGGAGGAAGAGATCTGATACAATACAAGATACACAATACAAGATTTACACAGTCATTCAAAGTTGTGTGATACTGATGACTGCTATTTACTAAGATCTAGTACCACAAGAACATAATATTAAGAAAAGAAATTGTAGCAAGGAAGAGTGGGGGGGGGGGGAGTAGAGGAGAGAGGTAGAGGGAGGGGGGTAGGGAGCAGAAGGGGGAGGGAGGAAGAGATCTGACACAATACAAGATACACAATACAAGAAGTCATTCAAAGTTGTGTGATACTGATGACTGCTATTTACTAAGATCTAGTACCACAAGAACATAATATTAAGAAAAGAAATTGTAACAAGATAGAGTTGGGGGGGGGGGGGGAGTAGAGGAGAGAGGTAGAGGGAGGGGGGGGGGGAGTAAGGAGGAGAAGGGGGAGGGAGGAAGAGAGATCTGACACAATACAAGATCAACATAAACCAGCAGAGCTTGTATGGGATGAATACTTCCCATAGACTTGCATGTATTGCGTGCATTCTCTATAGGGCTCACACGGGTAAATAATTCCCCATAGAGACGTGTGTTAAAATTCAAATTTCAAAAAATTCTGTAGAATAGCTGGGAGAAATGAGGTGTTTCATCTTCACTAACCTGAATAAGTGAGATATTACCTTTCATCCATCAGATTGCCAGGGTGGGTTGTTCTGCTCTAATTCTGTCCAGGGGTCCGCAAAGCCAGACTACGAGTTCTTGTCACTCAAAAAATCACCTATTTTCCGTACACGTACCCAATGAAATATAGTCCCCTCAAATTCCATCAGAAAAGCTTTCATCTTCCAACCAAAATGCAGTTTGTAGAGGAATTCATACTCAATATCTACAGCTATTCAGTTTTTTGCCAAACTACATCATTGATTTTTAATCAATTTTTTTCTTCATTTATTTTGGTATCTTTGGTACGAATTTGTGAAGGGGTCTGGGACAGTCCATTTTATTTACAGGTGTGAGCCCTATAGTGGAGGTCATATTTCTTATTTGACTTTTAAACATCATAAATGTGTTTTTTATGGTATTTGCCCCTACATTATATGAGAAATTACACTTTCAAGGATTATAAAGCTTCTCAAAGGGACACTTTTAGAAAATCATGCCCTTTAGGGTTTTTTTTTAAATAAATCTTGCAGTTTTGATCAGTTCTTCATAAGATGAATACATAGAACCAGGCAGTTATCCTTGATTGTGGGTGTGTCATCATCACCTTATAGCCTACAAAGTACTTGATAAGACTGTGTTTTGTCAAACAGACTAACTTTATGTATTTTGAGCTGTTTCAGTGGTAGCCAAAACAAAGAAATACATTAAAATAACACAGTCATTCAAAGTTGTGTGATACTGATGACTGACTGCTTTGTACTAAGATGTAGTGACAAGAACATGATATTAAGAAAAGAAATAGTAGCAAGGCAGAGTTGAGGAGGGGGGGGGGGGGAGTAGAGGAGAGAGGTAGAGAGAGAGAGGGGGGTAGGGAGGGGAAGGGGAGGGAGGAAGAGATCTGATACAATACAAGATATACAAGATTAACACAGTCATTCAAAGTTGTGTGATACTGATGACTGACTGCTATGTACTAAGATGTAGTGACAAGAACATAATATTAAGAAAAGAAATTGTAGCAAGGAAGAGTTGAGGAGGGGGGGGGGGGAGTAGAGGAGAGAGGTAGAGAGAGAGAGGGGGGGGGGTAGGGAGGGGAAGGGGAGGGAGGAAGAGATCTGATACAATACAAGATACACAATACAAGATTTACACAGTCATTCAAAGTTGTGTGATACTGATGACTGCTATTTACTAAGATCTAGTACCACAAGAACATAATATTAAGAAAAGAAATTGTAGCAAGGAAGAGTGGGGGGGGGGGGAGTAGAGGAGAGAGGTAGAGGGAGGGGGGTAGGGAGCAGAAGGGGGAGGGAGGAAGAGATCTGACACAATACAAGATACACAATACAAGAAGTCATTCAAAGTTGTGTGATACTGATGACTGCTATTTACTAAGATCTAGTACCACAAGAACATAATATTAAGAAAAGAAATTGTAACAAGATAGAGTTGGGGGGGGGGGGGGAGTAGAGGAGAGAGGTAGAGGGAGGGGGGGGGGGAGTAAGGAGGAGAAGGGGGAGGGAGGAAGAGAGATCTGACACAATACAAGATCAACATAAACCAGCAGAGCTTGTATGGGATGAATACTTCCCATAGACTTGCATGTATTGCGTGCATTCTCTATAGGGCTCACACGGGTAAATAATTCCCCATAGAGACGTGTGTTAAAATTCAAATTTCAAAAAATTCTGTAGAATAGCTGGGAGAAATGAGGTGTTTCATCTTCACTAACCTGAATAAGTGAGATATTACCTTTCATCCATCAGATTGCCAGGGTGGGTTGTTCTGCTCTAATTCTGTCCAGGGGTCCGCAAAGCCAGACTACGAGTTCTTGTCACTCAAAAAATCACCTATTTTCCGTACACGTACCCAATGAAATATAGTCCCCTCAAATTCCATCAGAAAAGCTTTCATCTTCCAACCAAAATGCAGTTTGTAGAGGAATTCATACTCAATATCTACAGCTATTCAGTTTTTTGCCAAACTACATCATTGATTTTTAATCAATTTTTTTCTTCATTTATTTTGGTATCTTTGGTACGAATTTGTGAAGGGGTCTGGGACAGTCCATTTTATTTACAGGTGTGAGCCCTATAGTGGAGGTCATATTTCTTATTTGACTTTTAAACATCATAAATGTGTTTTTTATGGTATTTGCCCCTACATTATATGAGAAATTACACTTTCAAGGATTATAAAGCTTCTCAAAGGGACACTTTTAGAAAATCATGCCCTTTAGGGTTTTTTTTTAAATAAATCTTGCAGTTTTGATCAGTTCTTCATAAGATGAATACATAGAACCAGGCAGTTATCCTTGATTGTGGGTGTGTCATCATCACCTTATAGCCTACAAAGTACTTGATAAGACTGTGTTTTGTCAAACAGACTAACTTTATGTATTTTGAGCTGTTTCAGTGGTAGCCAAAACAAAGAAATACATTAAAATAACACAGTCATTCAAAGTTGTGTGATACTGATGACTGACTGCTTTGTACTAAGATGTAGTGACAAGAACATGATATTAAGAAAAGAAATAGTAGCAAGGCAGAGTTGAGGAGGGGGGGGGGGGGAGTAGAGGAGAGAGGTAGAGAGAGAGAGGGGGGTAGGGAGGGGAAGGGGAGGGAGGAAGAGATCTGATACAATACAAGATATACAAGATTAACACAGTCATTCAAAGTTGTGTGATACTGATGACTGACTGCTATGTACTAAGATGTAGTGACAAGAACATAATATTAAGAAAAGAAATTGTAGCAAGGAAGAGTTGAGGAGGGGGGGGGGGGAGTAGAGGAGAGAGGTAGAGAGAGAGAGGGGGGGGGGTAGGGAGGGGAAGGGGAGGGAGGAAGAGATCTGATACAATACAAGATACACAATACAAGATTTACACAGTCATTCAAAGTTGTGTGATACTGATGACTGCTATTTACTAAGATCTAGTACCACAAGAACATAATATTAAGAAAAGAAATTGTAGCAAGGAAGAGTGGGGGGGGGGGGAGTAGAGGAGAGAGGTAGAGGGAGGGGGGTAGGGAGCAGAAGGGGGAGGGAGGAAGAGATCTGACACAATACAAGATACACAATACAAGAAGTCATTCAAAGTTGTGTGATACTGATGACTGCTATTTACTAAGATCTAGTACCACAAGAACATAATATTAAGAAAAGAAATTGTAACAAGATAGAGTTGGGGGGGGGGGGGGAGTAGAGGAGAGAGGTAGAGGGAGGGGGGGGGGGAGTAAGGAGGAGAAGGGGGAGGGAGGAAGAGAGATCTGACACAATACAAGATCAACATAAACCAGCAGAGCTTGTATGGGATGAATACTTCCCATAGACTTGCATGTATTGCGTGCATTCTCTATAGGGCTCACACGGGTAAATAATTCCCCATAGAGACGTGTGTTAAAATTCAAATTTCAAAAAATTCTGTAGAATAGCTGGGAGAAATGAGGTGTTTCATCTTCACTAACCTGAATAAGTGAGATATTACCTTTCATCCATCAGATTGCCAGGGTGGGTTGTTCTGCTCTAATTCTGTCCAGGGGTCCGCAAAGCCAGACTACGAGTTCTTGTCACTCAAAAAATCACCTATTTTCCGTACACGTACCCAATGAAATATAGTCCCCTCAAATTCCATCAGAAAAGCTTTCATCTTCCAACCAAAATGCAGTTTGTAGAGGAATTCATACTCAATATCTACAGCTATTCAGTTTTTTGCCAAACTACATCATTGATTTTTAATCAATTTTTTTCTTCATTTATTTTGGTATCTTTGGTACGAATTTGTGAAGGGGTCTGGGACAGTCCATTTTATTTACAGGTGTGAGCCCTATATTGAA
>JAWLSL010000090.1:0-15949 GCA_033980235.1 Diadema setosum
AATTGAAATCGAATTCTTTCATGAAAAGTGGAAGGGGTGGTCGACCAGGGGAGCAGTCCTCCGGGGGAGCAGTCCTCCGGGGGAGCAGTCCTCCGGGGGAGCAGTCCTCCGGGGGAGCAGTCCTCCGGGGGAGCAGTCCTCCGGGGGAGCAGTCCTCCGGGGGAGCAGTCCTCCGGGGGAGCAGTCCTCCGGGGGAGCAGTCCTCCGGGGGAGCAGTCCTCCGGGGGAGCAGTCCTCCGGGGGAGCAGTCCTCCGGGGGAGCAGTCCTCCGCGGAAGATGTCCTCCGGGGGAGTTGTCAAGTGGGAGTAGCCCCTGGGGGAGTTGTCCTCCAGGGGAGCAGTCCTAGAACCATCCAAAAACAAAGTAAAACACAGCGATCGTCATAAAAGGTGGGTCCAACCTTCATATGGCAAGTCAAATGTCCCATAATTGTCTCATACATCATGGGCATTACATACTTGAGCAGGATTCGAACTTAAACTTCTTACCCACCGGACAGGCATCTCACAATCTTATTCACCAAGATTCTGCCTGACAGTTGGTGCTGGTTCTAATTTTTATAGCATGAAGTGGGTAAGATTTCTGCATAATTATTCAAATTGATGAAATACTTGCATCGAGTCATTTTTAGTGCGACTGATAAATTGCCCTACATTGAAGTAAATAAGCACTGAATTGTTTTACTTCTAGTAGTATGGTACCGTAGCCTGACAAAAGAAATCATGGGCATACAGTATTTGTATTAAAATACATAATATAGATCAAGATATCTTTGTGGCATGAAATTTTCACATATTTCCACTGGCATTCAATACATATAGTGTAGACGAGAACTTTCACATGCATTTTGATTTTGCAAATCTTTGCTCAAAGAGCATTTAATCTAAGTTATGATATAACACAATCCGCCCATAATTCGACAACGCCATCCAAAATTTGACCGCCTGCTACTTCCCGTACTTGTGCTACGCCTACATGTTGAAATCTATATCTATGCTTTTGCGCATGGTCAAATCTTGGCACAGGAGGTCAAACCTTGGCGTGGGTGCCATAAATATTTTCTATATGATTAATTAATGAATGTGTGGGTTTTTTATTTTTTAAGTACTTTTACTGAAGTAAAAGTCCTCCGGGGGCAAGGCAGGACTTAATTTTATAAATAATTACACACACACACACACACACACACACACAAATGGCTGATCACAGTTTAGTTCTGTTTGGAGGAGCTTCATAACATTTTTTGACTGTTTTCCTCCTAACCAAGAGGGATTCCGTGAAGACAGACGTATGATGTAATTTACCTGTTTTACCAGTCAGAATTTTATATATAACTGTAACAAATAAAGGAGCGCGCCGGGGTTACCTGTTTCCATGTTTGAACATTTGCGTCATTGAAGTGATCCAGCTGTTGAGTGAACCATTGATCAGGAGGTAGTTTGTGATTTTCGATGTTTGCTGGAGATAAAAGCATGCCGTTTGTGGCCCTCCCATTCAAAAACCGAGGGAGACCCAACACAATTGGTAGCAAAACAGCCACCATAAGAATAACGAGTGCTCCTTTCATGATCAGTTGGTTTGTGAGTACAGCATTGGCTCTTGCCTACCGCCTGTGACTGTGTCTGGTGAGGGTTGGATGTTCGTAGCGTTCTGTTCTGAACACTCGGACCATGTACCACACACCGCATACAACCAAATACAACTACTACTGTGTGCCAGCTTCAGTACCCCGCGCTTCGGCGCCCGTAAGCGTGTGTGTGTGTGGGAAGCGAATAGCAGCAGCATGCTGTATATAATAGCAATCACATGATCGTATGCAACAGGTAGTCATGTGACAGTTTGCCTATCATGTGATTAACAAGTTGTTGTTGTTATCGTTTCTGGCGTACCAATTCGTGTGCCGAATATTGAAGCCATCTACGTGCGGGTCTCTGTATCTTTTTGGCTTTCGTTGTTGTCATGAAACGTTCCTCCCACTTCATTCTTTTGTTGCTGTTGTTGTTGTTGTTGTTGTAGTTGTTGTTGTTGTTGTTATTGTTGTTGTTGTGGGTTGCATCTTCTGGACAATCTGGCTCTGTACTTTAAGCAGATTTCTCAGCATCGAGAGGCCTCCACTCCGATGCGTGAGAGGTGTTTACCGTGCTAGAACCTGTTATTGACGCCTCTAAATCCGATACATCGATAAAATCGATTTAACGGGGGAAAATGAGAAGTCGAGAGGAAAAAGACATATAGAAACAAGCAAACAAAACAAATGAAACAAAAAAAACTATAACACAGCAGGAAAAAAAATGGGTTGACAACGGACGTGGGATAAGAGCTGTTCACAAACAGAATAAACCATGTACGTTGAGCGGTCAAGCAGCTAAAATAAAAATGGAACTATCACAAAACGAAAGGAAGTGCACACTGTGAGGAGAATAAATAGGTTAGGTGGGAATGCAACTAACAGAAATATAACATAACCAACAAAAAATTATATAAAGTAACGGTGTTAATGCAACAAAAATAACAAACCATATGCTCAGAAATTCAAATCATCGTGTCAATACTGAGATGTGGAGTGTTTTTAATCATTTTTTTCCTCGCAGTTGGCATTGATATTGTTTTCATCTGACGTTCAATGCGTCGTTATATTATGTCCGTGCAGTGTTTTGTGACGTGCAGCCAGGGGAAGGAAAAGGTATCTGACGAGAAACTGGATGCCCCTAGACTTTCCCGAAAGATTCAAATTTCCCCTCCCCTCCCCTGGACTGCTTGGCACATAACTGCGGGTTTGTTGGTTTTTTTTCTTCCTCTTCTTCTTCTTTTGTACGACAGACAAATAATAAAAATTCAATGACATATCACAGGGGAAGAACATTATATAATGTGTTAACTGCAAAATGCAAATTTCTGTCAGTTTTTCTCCTTCAAATTTGACTTAATGTTTTTATCCGACGTTGTTACGTCTTCATACTGTATTCACGCAGTGGTGTTAATACAATTTCAGATCGTTTCATATTTTTTTGGTCTCTTTCAGGGAAGTACTATAATTGCTCTCTGCGAGGAAATGTGAAAAAGGGCCTGCATGGATATTTTACCTACACGCTGTGATTTCATTAGTTTCGACCTCTGCTGATTGAATTTAGCGCAATGGAAAAACAAATGTTGCACTGTCTCCGGCAGCTTGCATTGGTCGCATAGACCGTTTGCGTGCTTGTTGAGTTTAAAGAGCGTTTCGTTCAGAAAACAACTTCCTATACTCTGAGCCTGTTCAGAATAGTTTCTTCTCTCCTATTTCTTGCATTACTTTCACATTTTGTTTAATGGTAGGTTGGATTTCAAACAGGAAGCGTCCACGGGCAGATGATGTCCATTCGTTTTGCCACATATACACATGTTGCTGGTAGTTTTTTTTTTTTATCTCTTGCTTATTTGGCGGAATATTGTAAGTAATTGATAGGGATTTTGCCAGCGAGTCCGCTTTTTCGTTTCCACTTATCCCAACGTGAGACGGTATCCATTCGAAATGAATGCGTGAACCCGCTTTTGATAGTTGAGTATATAATTCTAGGATGTTTGGCACTATAGGAGTAATACATAAGGGATTGTTAACAATTTTCCATTGCTTGCAAGGAACTTAATGAATCTGTTAATAAGATTACATACTTTGAGTTTGGATTTGATTTATCGATGTGGCTCTGGATCCACTGGATGGCCATGAGCAATCATGCAATTTACTCCGCTCTGTACAGGAGATAGTCTTTCATCTATTTCTTTATGACTGCGTATACAAACAGCAGCACTGCTTTCTCAATTCGATGACCTTAGTTTCATTTCATTTATTTTCCACATCCTGATAAAAAGCATTTACAAAAAATACAGGAACGATACATATACACAGTAGAACAGTGGAACAATACAGAAAAAAAAAATGTTTAACTTACAACAATTTCACAACAGACAAACACCAAAAGCAGTTATTTCAGTTTGTGGGGGGATCAATATAGACCGTTGATCTTTCCATGGCTGATCCCAAATAATACACACAAGAAAACTATACTACACAAAGTACACAATACATATAAGAAGGCAAGAGTCATCATAGTGTGATGCTTATACACTAAATAAAACTTGAAATTTATAGTATATACATATTAACAAGAAAGCATTTATGACTTCTTTTGAATATTGAAAGTCTATTAGACAACTTTAGACAACTTTGACCCGTCTGTGAAGATTCTGAAGTTCTGGCTTAAAAGTGAACGCCTGATTTCCAGAGGCATGTCACCACATTCGATCTGGAGAGCGGTGAGAGAGTTGAACGATATGGTGCCAGTATAAATTCTCAAACATTCATATTGTATGCTATCCAGTTTTCGCTTGGTTTTGGTAGAGGCCGAGTTGAAAGCCTCACATCCATAGTCTATAGGAATGGTCTTATGAGAACTCTATACATTAAAAGCACAGTCTTAGTATCTGAACCCCAGTCATTTTTTATCATACATTTCAGTACATTTCAGTACATTTATTCTTTTCTTACATTTATCCGCATTGCTTTCGATGTGCTTATTCCATATAAGTTTCGAGTCAAAATAAAGTCCAAGATATCTATACTGAGTAACACATTCTATTTCTTTTGCCATTATTTTTATGTTTAGTGATTCGGGGCGTCGTCGGAAGAACAACATTGCCTTTTTTTTTTCTTCAGATAATCTCATGCCCCATATTTCACATTTCACACCATTGTTGGATTTTGATTATGTTACTCTGTACCTGGCCTGCCAGAAATTTCATATTTCTGTGGCTTTTCCAGATAGTGGCGTCATCAGCATTTTGAGCTAATTTACAGTGCTTTAAATCCTTTCCTAAATCGTTGACGAATACATTAAAAAGGGTGGGGCTTAAGACGCTCTCCTGGATGATACCATTTGCTTGCTTGTAAGTATCGGAAAGAGTGCCATTCACTGTACCTGGAAAGTACGTTTGGTGAGGTATTTATCTAATAGCCAGATTGCAATTTTACCATAAATGCCTATGTCACGCAGTTTCTTTAATAGTGTTTCTCTACAGATCATATCATATGTCTTTTGAAAATCCAGAAAATGGGTAATGGCTGATTACCAAGTTCTTCGCATTGGTCTCTTATCTCGAGAATAGATGTGGCAAACATGATAGAGCGCCGCGTAGTGTAGTAGTGTTCTTCCTCGCATCGACGCCGACAGTTCCCCTCCCGCGACAGTTCCTGATTGATGCTCCGCCGACGATTGCTCCAAAATTTAAAATGCTCCGCTTCAAATGCTCCGCCGACATTTGAGGCGCCGACACTCAATATTTCGTTTTCGTATTTCTTGAGATAACAATGAATTACTAGCTCAATTACTAGTAGGGGCAACTACTCTTCTGCATACGATGATTGCATAACATGAACCAAGAGCGCTAGAAAAAAAGGGGGAGGGGTTAGAATAGAATCATAACGTTGTCCCCATAGTCCCTGTAATGATTTTGACAAGACAGTGTTTATTAATAAGGGGCGTATACAGCAGAGGGGGGGGGGGGGGGGTGGGGTATACATCATCCCCCAAGCTCTCAAGGTGGGGGATGACATGTTTAATCACCCCCCCCCCCACACACACACACACATATACACGTTTCGGAGAATGTTTTTTGTTTTTTAATCAGTGGTATTCTTTTTATCGTGATTATGATTATCACTCATTTCTTCTTTTTCCTCTTCTTCTTCTTATTATCATCATTATTACTATTACTATTGCTATTATGTCACTGAATATTAATTCTTTATTACTGTTATTACCATCGTCATTATTGTTGTAGTTATTATTATCCTTATCGTCATATTTGTCATCGTCACCTCGTCTTTTCCACATTTCTGATCCCTATAAACAATTTTCTCCTGCCTCTAATGGGACGGTGTCATGAATAATTTATCAAGAAGTGTATACAACGGGGATGGAGCAAATGCATAAATGTTACACTGTCAGTATCATTACTACAATGTATTTGTATTATTACATGTACTTGTCTTGTACTCTTGAAACTAGCACATAGTAAGCAAGCGTCTTTGTCATTGAAGGACACGTCAGCATTGCACAACACTGAACCGTTCGGTTACCATAGCACTAAATATTTATTTTTCTTACTTTTTTCGATTGAAAACTTTCTTAAAATTCCACCAAAAGAGTGCATCGGATCATTTCAATTCTAAAAATTCATATTATTGTACTTCCTCCACTCTTAAAACATCCGAGTCAGATCTGACCCGGAACTGGGTCCGTTGGGGTCACACACCGTTCCGGGTCAGAAATGACAAGAAATGGGGTCAGATATGACCCATGCAGAGTCATGAGTTGGGTCACGGTGACCCCATTCGGTGTCTTCATGACCAAATTCCAAGTCATTTTTTACCCGGAACGGATAAGCGTTGCACTACGATGAATTAAAGTGTCTTTCCAACTCACATTATCACATTGATAATATTCACCTTAAACACACCTTCTCCTTTAATGCCGAAAATTTGAAAATATTCACAGGCTTCATCCTCCGTTATCAAAAGGATCTGCTAACTTACTTCACCGCTCGACCGCTCATGGAGACGGACGTGTGAACGTTACGCTCCGGCTCTTGCCGCCACCTATGGAGTTTAGCATTAAAATTCTGTCGCAGAATTATCTCTTGCAACACATTATTACTATTTGACGCCTATTTCACCATATTTTCATCTTGTGTTTGGCTGTGCTTTCCTGTTTTTCTCGACGTGAACTGGTGCCTGAATCGTTTTTAATTATTATACGCACACATTCGCGACGGCATGGCGAGTGGTCACGCGACACGACAAGCGGCTGTTAAGAGCAGGCAGACAAAGGTTGAAGACCCTTATGAAAAGTCCAAGTCAACGACTTCCTGCAAAGGAGAAGACCAATCCCCAACTCACACTGGCTGATTATGAAGAACTGTATGTCAGAATTCTCCGACAAAATTTGCAAAAAACAAAACAAAAACAAACTGGACAACTTAACAGAAGAGGTGAGTCAACGAAGTAAAAAAAAAAAATAATAATCAACGAGGTCGAAAAAAGCGTACAGCTCAAAGCAGAAAAATAACTGAAATTGAGAAAAACGAGTTGCCGAACATACGGAGCAAAATGCAGTCTGGTCTGTCTAAGCTGGAGGAAAAATTGACCCTCATGGAAATATACAATCGGAAAGCAAATTTGTTGTTCTACGACATCCCAGAATCCAAACGAGAGAATGTGTTCGCTTTGCTATGCTGAGGTCAACCTTCGTTTCCCTGGGTGTGAGTGAGCAGGACGCCGCGGCCATCGCCTTCGCCAACGCCCATAGGCTAGCCAAGCGGGCTTGTGCCGAAAGGGTGGGTTGGGTGGTGGCGCGTCGCGTTAATGGGAACACCACCCTTCGTCCAAAGCCCCCCCCCCCCCCCGGTTTTGCCGAAAGGGTGCGTTGGGAGCGTTGGGTCGCGTCGCGTTGACTGGAACCCCACCCTTCGTCCAAAGCCCCCCCCCCCCCGGTTTTGCCGAAAGGGTGCGTTGGTACTTTTTCTCATGTAATATTAAAAGACGAGTTTTGAATTTATATTTAACCTCCAAACAACCATTTCAAAGAGGCTATCGTCCGGATCGGTTTACACTCTATTACCACTCGGTCACAGCCAGTTGGTCTAATAACCAGTTGGTCTAGTCATCATTTCGTCCAATTACTGTTTGTCTAATTGTTATTTGGTTTAATTACTATTTGGTCTACAGTCAATTCGTCTAATAATAGCCATTTGGTCTATCTTTGGTCTAACACCAATTTATATCATCAAATACCGATTTGGTCTATTATGAGTTGGTCTAATTCCATTTCGTCTAATCATCAAATGGTCTAAAATAAAACCAAATTTGTCCAATATAAATTTGGTGTACACATCATTAATTTTGGTCCATTGCCCAGTTGGTCTAGCCTCTGTCTATCATCATTTAGTCTACACCCATTTAGTCTAATAACCATTGATTTTATTGTCATTTGGTCTAATAGCCAGCCTCCTGGTCTAATCAGGTACAATTTGGTCCAATCATCGTTTCGTCTATATGACCAACTGGGCTATTTTTTTTTCTCTTGCTCTGCATCCCCACCCCCTGGGTGTGTCTACTCTTGCTCTGCATCCCCACCCCCTGGGTGTGTCTACTCTTGCTCTGCATCCCCACCCCCTGGGTGTGTCTACTCTTGCTCTGCATCCCCACCCCCTGGGTGTGTCTACTCTTGCTCTGCATCCCCACCCCCTGGGTGTGTCTACTCTTGCTCTGCATCCCCACCCCCTGGGTGTGTCTACTCTTGCTCTGCATCCCCACCCCCTGGGTGTGTCTACTCTTGCTCTGCATCCCCACCCCCTGGGTGTGTCTACTCTTGCTCTGCATCCCCACCCCCTGGGTGTGTCTACTCTTGCTCTGCATCCCCACCCCCTGGGTGTGTCTACTCTTGCTCTGCATCCCCACCCCCTGGGTGTGTCTACTCTTGCTCTGCATCCCCACCCCCTGGGTGTGTCTACTCTTGCTCTGCATCCCCACCCCCTGGGTGTGTCTACTCTTGCTCTGCATCCCCACCCCCTGGGTGTGTCTACTCTTGCTCTGCATCCCCACCCCCTGGGTGTGTCTACTCTTGCTCTGCATCCCCACCCCCTGGGTGTGTCTACTCTTGCTCTGCATCCCCACCCCCTGGGTGTGTCTACTCTTGCTCTGCATCCCCACCCCCTGGGTGTGTCTACTCTTGCTCTGCATCCCCACCCCCTGGGTGTGTCTACTCTTGCTCTGCATCCCCACCCCCTGGGTGTGTCTACTCTTGCTCTGCATCCCCACCCCCTGGGTGTGTCTACTCTTGCTCTGCATCCCCACCCCCTGGGTGTGTCTACTCTTGCTCTGCATCCCCACCCCCTGGGTGTGTCTACTCTTGCTCTGCATCCCCACCCCCTGGGTGTGTCTACTCTTGCTCTGCATCCCCACCCCCTGGGTGTGTCTACTCTTGCTCTGCATCCCCACCCCCTGGGTGTGTCTACTCTTGCTCTGCATCCCCACCCCCTGGGTGTGTCTACTCTTGCTCTGCATCCCCACCCCCTGGGTGTGTCTACTCTTGCTCTGCATCCCCACCCCCTGGGTGTGTCTACTCTTGCTCTGCATCCCCACCCCCTGGGTGTGTCTACTCTTGCTCTGCATCCCCACCCCCTGGGTGTGTCTACTCTTGCTCTGCATCCCCACCCCCTGGGTGTGTCTACTCTTGCTCTGCATCCCCACCCCCTGGGTGTGTCTACTCTTGCTCTGCATCCCCACCCCCTGGGTGTGTCTACTCTTGCTCTGCATCCCCACCCCCTGGGTGTGTCTACTCTTGCTCTGCATCCCCACCCCCTGGGTGTGTCTACTCTTGCTCTGCATCCCCACCCCCTGGGTGTGTCTACTCTTGCTCTGCATCCCCACCCCCTGGGTGTGTCTACTCTTGCTCTGCATCCCCACCCCCTGGGTGTGTCTACTCTTGCTCTGCATCCCCACCCCCTGGGTGTGTCTACTCTTGCTCTGCATCCCCACCCCCTGGGTGTGTCTACTCTTGCTCTGCATCCCCACCCCCTGGGTGTGTCTACTCTTGCTCTGCATCCCCACCCCCTGGGTGTGTCTACTCTTGCTCTGCATCCCCACCCCCTGGGTGTGTCTACTCTTGCTCTGCATCCCCACCCCCTGGGTGTGTCTACTCTTGCTCTGCATCCCCACCCCCTGGGTGTGTCTACTCTTGCTCTGCATCCCCACCCCCTGGGTGTGTCTACTCTTGCTCTGCATCCCCACCCCCTGGGTGTGTCTACTCTTGCTCTGCATCCCCACCCCCTGGGTGTGTCTACTCTTGCTCTGCATCCCCACCCCCTGGGTGTGTCTACTCTTGCTCTGCATCCCCACCCCCTGGGTGTGTCTACTCTTGCTCTGCATCCCCACCCCCTGGGTGTGTCTACTCTTGCTCTGCATCCCCACCCCCTGGGTGTGTCTACTCTTGCTCTGCATCCCCACCCCCTGGGTGTGTCTACTCTTGCTCTGCATCCCCACCCCCTGGGTGTGTCTACTCTTGCTCTGCATCCCCACCCCCTGGGTGTGTCTACTCTTGCTCTGCATCCCCACCCCCTGGGTGTGTCTACTCTTGCTCTGCATCCCCACCCCCTGGGTGTGTCTACTCTTGCTCTGCATCCCCACCCCCTGGGTGTGTCTACTCTTGCTCTGCATCCCCACCCCCTGGGTGTGTCTACTCTTGCTCTGCATCCCCACCCCCTGGGTGTGTCTACTCTTGCTCTGCATCCCCACCCCCTGGGTGTGTCTACTCTTGCTCTGCATCCCCACCCCCTGGGTGTGTCTACTCTTGCTCTGCATCCCCACCCCCTGGGTGTGTCTACTCTTGCTCTGCATCCCCACCCCCTGGGTGTGTCTACTCTTGCTCTGCATCCCCACCCCCTGGGTGTGTCTACTCTTGCTCTCATCCCCACCCCCTGGGTGTGTCTACTCTTGCTCTGCATCCCCACCCCCTGGGTGTGTCTACTCTTGCTCTGCATCCCCACCCCCTGGGTGTGTCTACTCTTGCTCTGCATCCCCACCCCCTGGGTGTGTCTACTCTTGCTCTGCATCCCCACCCCCTGGGTGTGTCTACTCTTGCTCTGCATCCCCACCCCCTGGGTGTGTCTACTCTTGCTCTGCATCCCCACCCCCTGGGTGTGTCTACTCTTGCTCTGCATCCCCACCCCCTGGGTGTGTCTACTCTTGCTCTGCATCCCCACCCCCTGGGTGTGTCTACTCTTGCTCTGCATCCCCACCCCCTGGGTGTGTCTACTCTTGCTCTGCATCCCCACCCCCTGGGTGTGTCTACTCTTGCTCTGCATCCCCACCCCCTGGGTGTGTCTACTCTTGCTCTGCATCCCCACCCCCTGGGTGTGTCTACTCTTGCTCTGCATCCCCACCCCCTGGGTGTGTCTACTCTTGCTCTGCATCCCCACCCCCTGGGTGTGTCTACTCTTGCTCTGCATCCCCACCCCCTGGGTGTGTCTACTCTTGCTCTGCATCCCCACCCCCTGGGTGTGTCTACTCTTGCTCTGCATCCCCACCCCCTGGGTGTGTCTACTCTTGCTCTGCATCCCCACCCCCTGGGTGTGTCTACTCTTGCTCTGCATCCCCACCCCCTGGGTGTGTCTACTCTTGCTCTGCATCCCCACCCCCTGGGTGTGTCTACTCTTGCTCTGCATCCCCACCCCCTGGGTGTGTCTACTCTTGCTCTGCATCCCCACCCCCTGGGTGTGTCTACTCTTGCTCTGCATCCCCACCCCCTGGGTGTGTCTACTCTTGCTCTGCATCCCCACCCCCTGGGTGTGTCTACTCTTGCTCTGCATCCCCACCCCCTGGGTGTGTCTACTCTTGCTCTGCATCCCCACCCCCTGGGTGTGTCTACTCTTGCTCTGCATCCCCACCCCCTGGGTGTGTCTACTCTTGCTCTGCATCCCCACCCCCTGGGTGTGTCTACTCTTGCTCTGCATCCCCACCCCCTGGGTGTGTCTACTCTTGCTCTGCATCCCCACCCCCTGGGTGTGTCTACTCTTGCTCTGCATCCCCACCCCCTGGGTGTGTCTACTCTTGCTCTGCATCCCCACCCCCTGGGTGTGTCTACTCTTGCTCTGCATCCCCACCCCCTGGGTGTGTCTACTCTTGCTCTGCATCCCCACCCCCTGGGTGTGTCTACTCTTGCTCTGCATCCCCACCCCCTGGGTGTGTCTACTCTTGCTCTGCATCCCCACCCCCTGGGTGTGTCTACTCTTGCTCTGCATCCCCACCCCCTGGGTGTGTCTACTCTTGCTCTGCATCCCCACCCCCTGGGTGTGTCTACTCTTGCTCTGCATCCCCACCCCCTGGGTGTGTCTACTCTTGCTCTGCATCCCCACCCCCTGGGTGTGTCTACTCTTGCTCTGCATCCCCACCCCCTGGGTGTGTCTACTCTTGCTCTGCATCCCCACCCCCTGGGTGTGTCTACTCTTGCTCTGCATCCCCACCCCCTGGGTGTGTCTACTCTTGCTCTGCATCCCCACCCCCTGGGTGTGTCTACTCTTGCTCTGCATCCCCACCCCCTGGGTGTGTCTACTCTTGCTCTGCATCCCCACCCCCTGGGTGTGTCTACTCTTGCTCTGCATCCCCACCCCCTGGGTGTGTCTACTCTTGCTCTGCATCCCCACCCCCTGGGTGTGTCTACTCTTGCTCTGCATCCCCCGACCCCCCCTGGGTGTGTCTACTCTTGCTCTGCATCCCCACCCCCTGGGTGTGTCTACTCTTGCTCTGCATCCCCACCCCCTGGGTGTGTCTACTCTTGCTCTGCATCCCCACCCCCTGGGTGTGTCTACTCTTGCTCTGCATCCCCACCCCCTGGGTGTGTCTACTCTTGCTCTGCATCCCCACCCCCTGGGTGTGTCTACTCTTGCTCTGCATCCCCACCCCCTGGGTGTGTCTACTCTTGCTCTGCATCCCCACCCCCTGGGTGTGTCTACTCTTGCTCTGCATCCCCACCCCCTGGGTGTGTCTACTCTTGCTCTGCATCCCCACCCCCTGGGTGTGTCTACTCTTGCTCTGCATCCCCACCCCCTGGGTGTGTCTACTCTTGCTCTGCATCCCCACCCCCTGGGTGTGTCTACTCTTGCTCTGCATCCCCACCCCCTGGGTGTGTCTACTCTTGCTCTGCATCCCCACCCCCTGGGTGTGTCTACTCTTGCTCTGCATCCCCACCCCCTGGGTGTGTCTACTCTTGCTCTGCATCCCCACCCCCTGGGTGTGTCTACTCTTGCTCTGCATCCCCACCCCCTGGGTGTGTCTACTCTTGCTCTGCATCCCCACCCCCTGGGTGTGTCTACTCTTGCTCTGCATCCCCACCCCCTGGGTGTGTCTACTCTTGCTCTGCATCCCCACCCCCTGGGTGTGTCTACTCTTGCTCTGCATCCCCACCCCCTGGGTGTGTCTACTCTTGCTCTGCATCCCCACCCCCTGGGTGTGTCTACTCTTGCTCTGCATCCCCACCCCCTGGGTGTGTCTACTCTTGCTCTGCATCCCCACCCCCTGGGTGTGTCTACTCTTGCTCTGCATCCCCACCCCCTGGGTGTGTCTACTCTTGCTCTGCATCCCCACCCCCTGGGTGTGTCTACTCTTGCTCTGCATCCCCACCCCCTGGGTGTGTCTACTCTTGCTCTGCATCCCCACCCCCTGGGTGTGTCTACTCTTGCTCTGCATCCCCACCCCCTGGGTGTGTCTACTCTTGCTCTGCATCCCCACCCCCTGGGTGTGTCTACTCTTGCTCTGCATCCCCACCCCCTGGGTGTGTCTACTCTTGCTCTGCATCCCCACCCCCTGGGTGTGTCTACTCTTGCTCTGCATCCCCACCCCCTGGGTGTGTCTACTCTTGCTCTGCATCCCCACCCCCTGGGTGTGTCTACTCTTGCTCTGCATCCCCACCCCCTGGGTGTGTCTACTCTTGCTCTGCATCCCCACCCCCTGGGTGTGTCTACTCTTGCTCTGCATCCCCACCCCCTGGGTGTGTCTACTCTTGCTCTGCATCCCCACCCCCTGGGTGTGTCTACTCTTGCTCTGCATCCCCACCCCCTGGGTGTGTCTACTCTTGCTCTGCATCCCCACCCCCTGGGTGTGTCTACTCTTGCTCTGCATCCCCACCCCCTGGGTGTGTCTACTCTTGCTCTGCATCCCCACCCCCTGGGTGTGTCTACTCTTGCTCTGCATCCCCACCCCCTGGGTGTGTCTACTCTTGCTCTGCATCCCCACCCCCTGGGTGTGTCTACTCTTGCTCTGCATCCCCACCCCCTGGGTGTGTCTACTCTTGCTCTGCATCCCCACCCCCTGGGTGTGTCTACTCTTGCTCTGCATCCCCACCCCCTGGGTGTGTCTACTCTTGCTCTGCATCCCCACCCCCTGGGTGTGTCTACTCTTGCTCTGCATCCCCACCCCCTGGGTGTGTCTACTCTTGCTCTGCATCCCCACCCCCTGGGTGTGTCTACTCTTGCTCTGCATCCCCACCCCCTGGGTGTGTCTACTCTTGCTCTGCATCCCCACCCCCTGGGTGTGTCTACTCTTGCTCTGCATCCCCACCCCCTGGGTGTGTCTACTCTTGCTCTGCATCCCCACCCCCTGGGTGTGTCTACTCTTGCTCTGCATCCCCACCCCCTGGGTGTGTCTACTCTTGCTCTGCATCCCCACCCCCTGGGTGTGTCTACTCTTGCTCTGCATCCCCACCCCCTGGGTGTGTCTACTCTTGCTCTGCATCCCCACCCCCTGGGTGTGTCTACTCTTGCTCTGCATCCCCACCCCCTGGGTGTGTCTACTCTTGCTCTGCATCCCCACCCCCTGGGTGTGTCTACTCTTGCTCTGCATCCCCACCCCCTGGGTGTGTCTACTCTTGCTCTGCATCCCCACCCCCTGGGTGTGTCTACTCTTGCTCTGCATCCCCACCCCCTGGGTGTGTCTACTCTTGCTCTGCATCCCCACCCCCTGGGTGTGTCTACTCTTGCTCTGCATCCCCACCCCCTGGGTGTGTCTACTCTTGCTCTGCATCCCCACCCCCTGGGTGTGTCTACTCTTGCTCTGCATCCCCACCCCCTGGGTGTGTCTACTCTTGCTCTGCATCCCCACCCCCTGGGTGTGTCTACTCTTGCTCTGCATCCCCACCCCCTGGGTGTGTCTACTCTTGCTCTGCATCCCCACCCCCTGGGTGTGTCTACTCTTGCTCTGCATCCCCACCCCCTGGGTGTGTCTACTCTTGCTCTGCATCCCCACCCCCTGGGTGTGTCTACTCTTGCTCTGCATCCCCACCCCCTGGGTGTGTCTACTCTTGCTCTGCATCCCCACCCCCTGGGTGTGTCTACTCTTGCTCTGCATCCCCACCCCCTGGGTGTGTCTACTCTTGCTCTGCATCCCCACCCCCTGGGTGTGTCTACTCTTGCTCTGCATCCCCACCCCCTGGGTGTGTCTACTCTTGCTCTGCATCCCCACCCCCTGGGTGTGTCTACTCTTGCTCTGCATCCCCACCCCCTGGGTGTGTCTACTCTTGCTCTGCATCCCCACCCCCTGGGTGTGTCTACTCTTGCTCTGCATCCCCACCCCCTGGGTGTGTCTACTCTTGCTCTGCATCCCCACCCCCTGGGTGTGTCTACTCTTGCTCTGCATCCCCACCCCCTGGGTGTGTCTACTCTTGCTCTGCATCCCCACCCCCTGGGTGTGTCTACTCTTGCTCTGCATCCCCACCCCCTGGGTGTGTCTACTCTTGCTCTGCATCCCCACCCCCTGGGTGTGTCTACTCTTGCTCTGCATCCCCACCCCCTGGGTGTGTCTACTCTTGCTCTGCATCCCCACCCCCTGGGTGTGTCTACTCTTGCTCTGCATCCCCACCCCCTGGGTGTGTCTACTCTTGCTCTGCATCCCCACCCCCTGGGTGTGTCTACTCTTGCTCTGCATCCCCACCCCCTGGGTGTGTCTACTCTTGCTCTGCATCCCCACCCCCTGGGTGTGTCTACTCTTGCTCTGCATCCCCACCCCCTGGGTGTGTCTACTCTTGCTCTGCATCCCCACCCCCTGGGTGTGTCTACTCTTGCTCTGCATCCCCACCCCCTGGGTGTGTCTACTCTTGCTCTGCATCCCCACCCCCTGGGTGTGTCTACTCTTGCTCTGCATCCCCACCCCCTGGGTGTGTCTACTCTTGCTCTGCATCCCCACCCCCTGGGTGTGTCTACTCTTGCTCTGCATCCCCACCCCCTGGGTGTGTCTACTCTTGCTCTGCATCCCCACCCCCTGGGTGTGTCTACTCTTGCTCTGCATCCCCACCCCCTGGGTGTGTCTACTCTTGCTCTGCATCCCCACCCCCTGGGTGTGTCTACTCTTGCTCTGCATCCCAC
>JAWLSL010000091.1:0-13632 GCA_033980235.1 Diadema setosum
GTTATGTCGATACGTGTTTAATATGAAGCTTGCCAGGGCTGTAATGTGATGCTACATCATACATGGCCTAGCCGCTAACTAGCATCTAGAATACTAGATCTAGATCTGTACAGTCTAGGTTACAGTCTGTCTAGACCAAAATAAATCTAAATCGGATGTCTGGACCTAGATCGATCTAGACTAGGTCTAGTTTTTATATCGTTTATTCTAGGCTGGCTACGTAGCAGGCTACACGAGTCTACCGTCGCGCCTCAGGCTATACATGCACGATGCTCACAGAAAAAAAAAAATAGCCTAACGTTAGAACTGCAGAAGGTTTAAGCCCTACACGAGCCAGGACTCTTTGATTAGAAAAAAAAAAAATACATCTAGAACCGGTCTAGAATGAAGTGACATCCGCTCTACAGCGTGTCCCAGAAAAAACGAAACCGAGATTCCTCTTTATTTTTTAGTATCAAAATCATAAATTTGCTTTATGAAATGTACATGAATGGAAAGATACGTTTCTCCTCTTTCATTTGGTGTACAACACAAAGTTTATAATCCACGCATGACTGAGTTTGAACAATAGACAGTAGTGCTACTCAATTTTCATTTGCACGCGGAAATGGTGATTTTAAGTTAATTTTTCAGACTTTTACAATTATGTTTTCGAAAAACAAAGTATATGACCCAAACATCCATAATTTCCTCTTTTATATGAGACCTTATTCTTCAAATACGAACAACGCATAGTTGGAAAACATTTGCATGAAAATATGATTCATTTCTACCGATTCAACGGATAGTCGAAAAACAAGAACTCAGCTCTCCCGACTTCGCATTAGACAATGGGCTCGTCTGCGCGATTGAATTCACACAAAACAACCGCAGTGGCTGTGCTACAGTGAATGCTGTTTGGGGCGGGGCATTACAGAGATTGCTGTATTGGGACAGAATGCCTGTTGTTGTAATGTATTTGGAATAAACTGAGATTTAACTAATAATTAAAGACTAATATCGTGAGCATTTTCAGGCTGCATGGAGTCTAATGACTATGGAAAATCAATGCTACAATGATCCGAACATTTTGATGATATTCTTGTTAGTCTCATGCTTTTTTCAGTCTTTTCATTCCTCGCTACATTTCACAGACAATCACGGTTCTTTCTTCATAACTGAAGGGGAAGGCGGGACGTTTGTTTTTGTTTTTTGTTTTTAAAGGGAGGGAAAAACAGAGATGAGGTTCCCCCACTTTTTATCACTATAAACTTGCACTCTTAACAATTCAAAAGTACAAGTGCAGTGCAGACAGTCCTTTTGAGCTTTTTGTGTGATTTGGTGTGTGTGTGTGTGTGTGTGTTTGCTTGTTTATTTATTTTTGCATGCAAGTTTTTCTTTTTTGGTTGTTGTTGTTGTTGTTTTGTTTTGTTTCGTGTGGGTTTTTTTTTTTTTTTGATTTTTTTAAGGCGGGTCACCCTCACTTCAATCATTTGGTTGCCACTGCTTCATTCACTCACTTCAAGCAACATATCGTACAAGTAATCAATCATAACACATTCAATGAAATCAAGCAAACCGAAAGATCGCACTAAGAATTTTTCAAACCATTCGCTGATTAAGCATGAATTATGTTTGGAATTGAAAATGAAATAACTTGAACTAAATTGAGTTTCATCGTGCTTTTTTTATTATTTCATGATCATGACACAAAAATAAACTGATTAAGCTTGTCAATGAGAGTTCAAGTTCATGCAACATGACCGCCGTCTCTTTCGAGGCATGTCTGCGCCCTCGACCTCATGGTTCTCACTGTGCGGCGAATCAATCCTCTGTCCTGTCGGAGAACGTCCACCGCTTCGACGATTCTGGCCGTCAGATCCTCAAGGTCACGAGGAGGAGTGACGAAGACTTTTCCCTTGAGGAAGCCCCAGAGAAAGAAGTCACAAGGGGTGAGGTCAGGACTCCGCGGAGGCCATTCGATGGGATGATTCACGGCGACGACTCTGTCTTGGAAGAGCTGATGCAATCTCTCCCTCACGATCAGTTGACGGTGGGCGGGCGCCCCATCCTGTATCCACCACAAGCGACGAAAGGCGCCGTTTCCATCTCGTGCATGTTCCCTTTCAAGGCGAGGAACTATCTCTTCGTCGATCAGGTGCATGTAGGCTTCTCCGTGTAGATTGCCGTTGAAAAAAACAGGACCTATCAGAGCCCCGTTGCCACAGAGACCGCACCACACAGAAACTTTCTCTCGGCTTGCATTCCTTTCATAAATGAATGCAGGTGGATCATGGTGAGGTGCGTACTGGCGGACGTTGTGACTGCAGACGCGGCCATTCATGAAAAAGGAGGACTCGTCGCCGATCACGATGTTTTCCAGAAATCGTTCGCCGTGATCAAGAAGCCATCTGGAATACTGTAGACGACGCGCACGGTCTCCAGGCCGGAGCTGATGCCGACACAGCATCCTGTAGGGGTACCATCTCATATCTTGCCGAACAATGCGATGGAACGAAGACCTTGATATCGCCAGCCCATTCCTCCTCATAGAAACTTGGGGGTTGTCTTCCATGGTACGTCTTACTGCAGCCACATTTTCTTCTGACCTGACAGTCCTTCTTCGACCAGATCGACCCTTGTTGAGATTGAGGCTTGTCCCTTCATGCTGATACTTTCTGATGTTTCTCCAAAGCGTTGACTTCGCAGGAACATCACGATTTGGAAATCGGTCATGGAAGGCTGCTGCAACTTGTTGCAGGCTCCCAGAACGAGACCACTCCGTTACAATGAACACTCTTTGCTCTGTGGTCAGCTGCATGGTCAGGCAAGCTCATGATCGTCTGTTTTTTCGACCCTATTCACAGTCAAACTGCTTCTATTGTTCTCTTTATGTCCCCCCCCCCCACACACACACGCACACACATTTGTGTAAATTCATCGGAGCATGACGGCCATTGTTATGTGCGAAGTCGGGAAATCTTAATGGCTCCTTCTTTAATTATCCCTCTGTCAGCGTAGAATTAAAGCATATTTTCAAATTAAGATTTCTCTGGCTTATGTGAACCTTTTTTTACGCACGAGCTGTCATATGATAGGAAAAATAATGAATATTAAAGTTATTACTTTCATTATTGAAAAGGAATGGCGAAAAAGCACGAAATATTCGCTCAAAGTTACAATTTCCTCGTGCAAATGAAAATTTACTAGTACTACTGTCTATTGTTCTAACTCAGTCATGCGTGGATTATAAACTTTGTGTTGTACACCAAATGAAAGAGGAGAAACGTATCTTTCCATTCATGTACATTTCATAAAGCAAATTTATGATTTTGATACTAAAAAATCGAGAGGAAACTCGGTTTCGTTTTTTCTGGGACACGCTGTATAGAGTCTAGGCCTATTCCTTCTGGATTGAACCCAAGTTTAACGTCATGTAAATTTGTAATGTAACTTTTTTTACTTGTAATTTATGTAGCATGCAGCATGGGATCATGCATGCATTTTACGCAACCCAGTCTCACTAGGGTCTAGACACTGTCTAGATCCGATAAGAATTAAAATACAACTTATTCTTAACTGTCTCTATTTCGTCCATTTACCGTGGGTAGGACCTACCTATTTTTCACATGGACCCTAATCTATAGTATTGTCAACTCTGTAATTTTAACACAGTATGATATGGAGTAGATAATTGAACACTGACACTTCACTAGACTTAGGATTCTAAAAAGTGGTTAAGTTTTAGACTTCTTACTACAGGCCTGCCCTAGAGTAGGCCTATTCAAGTCCTACACTAGATCTTTCTTTAGACTTTCGGAATACGGACCCTGAAAGTTCTGATTAACGTTAAGTCTAACATTAGAAAAGAGACGCAAGACTCAAACGTTACTGTCTAGACAAGTCTAAGTAAAAGACTTCTTAGACTTAGATCTAAGGGAGGGTGTAACATGTAACATAACCTGACGTTTATCCGATACAACACAAATAGATCTATTGCCTTTCGAAGAAACTTTCGGATTCGGAGCCTGAGGAATTTTTGACAAGGGTCTAGGCCTAACAAAGTTACTTCACAACAAGTTATAGTACGGATAATGTACATCATTAAGGTAGAATATGAAAGAATAAAGCTGATCGTTTATCACACGAAGCGAAGTAAACACAAATGTACGTGTATGCAATTTGTGTTTACCTCGCTTCGTGTGACAAACATGCATTTGTGTTTACTTCGCTTCGTGTGACAAACAATCAGCTTTATTCTTTCAATATTGAAATAGTTTTGAATAACTTACTCATTATCTGCAGATAAATTTTTCTTGAGGGCTAGGCTCACGAGTAATTTTCCCCACGGCAACATTTTGTTTTATTCCAAGTACACACTCCCACTGTATGCTGACTAGCCGGGCCCTGTGCTGACTGCTGCACAGCATCAGTGCAGCTAGCTGCAAGCTGTCAGTGTTGTGTTGTATTGTTTAATGTGCACTCGGTTAGTCTTAATCACACACTGTGTTTTATATTAGGATCACGATCTCATCAAAATATTTACTAATCAGTATTGTTTCGGTTAGATATTTTGAACATTATGTCTTATTATTGAGCAAGTATATCTAAAGAAAGTAATTTACGTTCAAATTACAGAACAACCGGCAAAGTATTCACATATATAAATAACAGTGTCTGGTAATTAAGACTAGCTTTGTAGATACTGCGTTTTTCCTTGGGGAAATATTCATCATGTAGATACTGCGTTTTTCCTTGGGGAAAGTGCAAGTTAAGTGTAGATACTGCGTTTGGCAGTTACGGAAAAGTGGCTTTCTAAACATTTTTTCAAAAATCTGAATATGTCATATGAAGAAGGATTGCCCACTGACTATATTTATGCAAAAAAGTGAAAATCGCCAAAAATGTTAGATACTGCGTTTTTCCTTGGGGGGGCAGTGTAGGCGTAGACAAGAGTGCCAAACCCAGGGGGTGTAGGCGTAGACAAGAGTGCCAAACCCAGGGGGTGTAGGCGTAGACAAGAGTGCCAAACCCAGGGGGTGTAGGCGTAGACAAGAGTGCCAAACCCAGGGGGTGTAGGCGTAGACAAGAGTGCCAAACCCAGGGGGTGTAGGCGTAGACAAGAGTGCCAAACCCAGGGGGTGTAGGCGTAGACAAGAGTGCCAAACCCAGGGGGTGTAGGCGTAGACAAGAGTGCCAAACCCAGGGGGTGTAGGCGTAGACAAGAGTGCCAAACCCAGGGGGTGTAGGCGTAGACAAGAGTGCCAAACCCAGGGGGTGTAGGCGTAGACAAGAGTGCCAAACCCAGGGGGTGTAGGCGTAGACAAGAGTGCCAAACCCAGGGGGTGTAGGCGTAGACAAGAGTGCCAAACCCAGGGGGTGTAGGCGTAGACAAGAGTGCCAAACCCAGGGGGTGTAGGCGTAGACAAGAGTGCCAAACCCAGGGGGTGTAGGCGTAGACAAGAGTGCCAAACCCAGGGGGTGTAGGCGTAGACAAGAGTGCCAAACCCAGGGGGTGTAGGCGTAGACAAGAGTGCCAAACCCAGGGGGTGTAGGCGTAGACAAGAGTGCCAAACCCAGGGGGTGTAGGCGTAGACAAGAGTGCCAAACCCAGGGGGTGTAGGCGTAGACAAGAGTGCCAAACCCAGGGGGTGTAGGCGTAGACAAGAGTGCCAAACCCAGGGGGTGTAGGCGTAGACAAGAGTGCCAAACCCAGGGGGTGTAGGCGTAGACAAGAGTGCCAAACCCAGGGGGTGTAGGCGTAGACAAGAGTGCCAAACCCAGGGGGTGTAGGCGTAGACAAGAGTGCCAAACCCAGGGGGTGTAGGCGTAGACAAGAGTGCCAAACCCAGGGGGTGTAGGCGTAGACAAGAGTGCCAAACCCAGGGGGTGTAGGCGTAGACAAGAGTGCCAAACCCAGGGGGTGTAGGCGTAGACAAGAGTGCCAAACCCAGGGGGTGTAGGCGTAGACAAGAGTGCCAAACCCAGGGGGTGTAGGCGTAGACAAGAGTGCCAAACCCAGGGGGTGTAGGCGTAGACAAGAGTGCCAAACCCAGGGGGTGTAGGCGTAGACAAGAGTGCCAAACCCAGGGGGTGTAGGCGTAGACAAGAGTGCCAAACCCAGGGGGTGTAGGCGTAGACAAGAGTGCCAAACCCAGGGGGTGTAGGCGTAGACAAGAGTGCCAAACCCAGGGGGTGTAGGCGTAGACAAGAGTGCCAAACCCAGGGGGTGTAGGCGTAGACAAGAGTGCCAAACCCAGGGGGTGTAGGCGTAGACAAGAGTGCCAAACCCAGGGGGTGTAGGCGTAGACAAGAGTGCCAAACCCAGGGGGTGTAGGCGTAGACAAGAGTGCCAAACCCAGGGGGTGTAGGCGTAGACAAGAGTGCCAAACCCAGGGGGTGTAGGCGTAGACAAGAGTGCCAAACCCAGGGGGTGTAGGCGTAGACAAGAGTGCCAAACCCAGGGGGTGTAGGCGTAGACAAGAGTGCCAAACCCAGGGGGTGTAGGCGTAGACAAGAGTGCCAAACCCAGGGGGTGTAGGCGTAGACAAGAGTGCCAAACCCAGGGGGTGTAGGCGTAGACAAGAGTGCCAAACCCAGGGGGTGTAGGCGTAGACAAGAGTGCCAAACCCAGGGGGTGTAGGCGTAGACAAGAGTGCCAAACCCAGGGGGTGTAGGCGTAGACAAGAGTGCCAAACCCAGGGGGTGTAGGCGTAGACAAGAGTGCCAAACCCAGGGGGTGTAGGCGTAGACAAGAGTGCCAAACCCAGGGGGTGTAGGCGTAGACAAGAGTGCCAAACCCAGGGGGTGTAGGCGTAGACAAGAGTGCCAAACCCAGGGGGTGTAGGCGTAGACAAGAGTGCCAAACCCAGGGGGTGTAGGCGTAGACAAGAGTGCCAAACCCAGGGGGTGTAGGCGTAGACAAGAGTGCCAAACCCAGGGGGTGTAGGCGTAGACAAGAGTGCCAAACCCAGGGGGTGTAGGCGTAGACAAGAGTGCCAAACCCAGGGGGTGTAGGCGTAGACAAGAGTGCCAAACCCAGGGGGTGTAGGCGTAGACAAGAGTGCCAAACCCAGGGGGTGTAGGCGTAGACAAGAGTGCCAAACCCAGGGGGTGTAGGCGTAGACAAGAGTGCCAAACCCAGGGGGTGTAGGCGTAGACAAGAGTGCCAAACCCAGGGGGTGTAGGCGTAGACAAGAGTGCCAAACCCAGGGGGTGTAGGCGTAGACAAGAGTGCCAAACCCAGGGGGTGTAGGCGTAGACAAGAGTGCCAAACCCAGGGGGTGTAGGCGTAGACAAGAGTGCCAAACCCAGGGGGTGTAGGCGTAGACAAGAGTGCCAAACCCAGGGGGTGTAGGCGTAGACAAGAGTGCCAAACCCAGGGGGTGTAGGCGTAGACAAGAGTGCCAAACCCAGGGGGTGTAGGCGTAGACAAGAGTGCCAAACCCAGGGGGTGTAGGCGTAGACAAGAGTGCCAAACCCAGGGGGTGTAGGCGTAGACAAGAGTGCCAAACCCAGGGGGTGTAGGCGTAGACAAGAGTGCCAAACCCAGGGGGTGTAGGCGTAGACAAGAGTGCCAAACCCAGGGGGTGTAGGCGTAGACAAGAGTGCCAAACCCAGGGGGTGTAGGCGTAGACAAGAGTGCCAAACCCAGGGGGTGTAGGCGTAGACAAGAGTGCCAAACCCAGGGGGTGTAGGCGTAGACAAGAGTGCCAAACCCAGGGGGTGTAGGCGTAGACAAGAGTGCCAAACCCAGGGGGTGTAGGCGTAGACAAGAGTGCCAAACCCAGGGGGTGTAGGCGTAGACAAGAGTGCCAAACCCAGGGGGTGTAGGCGTAGACAAGAGTGCCAAACCCAGGGGGTGTAGGCGTAGACAAGAGTGCCAAACCCAGGGGGTGTAGGCGTAGACAAGAGTGCCAAACCCAGGGGGTGTAGGCGTAGACAAGAGTGCCAAACCCAGGGGGTGTAGGCGTAGACAAGAGTGCCAAACCCAGGGGGTGTAGGCGTAGACAAGAGTGCCAAACCCAGGGGGTGTAGGCGTAGACAAGAGTGCCAAACCCAGGGGGTGTAGGCGTAGACAAGAGTGCCAAACCCAGGGGGTGTAGGCGTAGACAAGAGTGCCAAACCCAGGGGGTGTAGGCGTAGACAAGAGTGCCAAACCCAGGGGGTGTAGGCGTAGACAAGAGTGCCAAACCCAGGGGGTGTAGGCGTAGACAAGAGTGCCAAACCCAGGGGGTGTAGGCGTAGACAAGAGTGCCAAACCCAGGGGGTGTAGGCGTAGACAAGAGTGCCAAACCCAGGGGGTGTAGGCGTAGACAAGAGTGCCAAACCCAGGGGGTGTAGGCGTAGACAAGAGTGCCAAACCCAGGGGGTGTAGGCGTAGACAAGAGTGCCAAACCCAGGGGGTGTAGGCGTAGACAAGAGTGCCAAACCCAGGGGGTGTAGGCGTAGACAAGAGTGCCAAACCCAGGGGGTGTAGGCGTAGACAAGAGTGCCAAACCCAGGGGGTGTAGGCGTAGACAAGAGTGCCAAACCCAGGGGGTGTAGGCGTAGACAAGAGTGCCAAACCCAGGGGGTGTAGGCGTAGACAAGAGTGCCAAACCCAGGGGGTGTAGGCGTAGACAAGAGTGCCAAACCCAGGGGGTGTAGGCGTAGACAAGAGTGCCAAACCCAGGGGGTGTAGGCGTAGACAAGAGTGCCAAACCCAGGGGGTGTAGGCGTAGACAAGAGTGCCAAACCCAGGGGGTGTAGGCGTAGACAAGAGTGCCAAACCCAGGGGGTGTAGGCGTAGACAAGAGTGCCAAACCCAGGGGGTGTAGGCGTAGACAAGAGTGCCAAACCCAGGGGGTGTAGGCGTAGACAAGAGTGCCAAACCCAGGGGGTGTAGGCGTAGACAAGAGTGCCAAACCCAGGGGGTGTAGGCGTAGACAAGAGTGCCAAACCCAGGGGGTGTAGGCGTAGACAAGAGTGCCAAACCCAGGGGGTGTAGGCGTAGACAAGAGTGCCAAACCCAGGGGGTGTAGGCGTAGACAAGAGTGCCAAACCCAGGGGGTGTAGGCGTAGACAAGAGTGCCAAACCCAGGGGGTGTAGGCGTAGACAAGAGTGCCAAACCCAGGGGGTGTAGGCGTAGACAAGAGTGCCAAACCCAGGGGGTGTAGGCGTAGACAAGAGTGCCAAACCCAGGGGGTGTAGGCGTAGACAAGAGTGCCAAACCCAGGGGGTGTAGGCGTAGACAAGAGTGCCAAACCCAGGGGGTGTAGGCGTAGACAAGAGTGCCAAACCCAGGGGGTGTAGGCGTAGACAAGAGTGCCAAACCCAGGGGGTGTAGGCGTAGACAAGAGTGCCAAACCCAGGGGGTGTAGGCGTAGACAAGAGTGCCAAACCCAGGGGGTGTAGGCGTAGACAAGAGTGCCAAACCCAGGGGGTGTAGGCGTAGACAAGAGTGCCAAACCCAGGGGGTGTAGGCGTAGACAAGAGTGCCAAACCCAGGGGGTGTAGGCGTAGACAAGAGTGCCAAACCCAGGGGGTGTAGGCGTAGACAAGAGTGCCAAACCCAGGGGGTGTAGGCGTAGACAAGAGTGCCAAACCCAGGGGGTGTAGGCGTAGACAAGAGTGCCAAACCCAGGGGGTGTAGGCGTAGACAAGAGTGCCAAACCCAGGGGGTGTAGGCGTAGACAAGAGTGCCAAACCCAGGGGGTGTAGGCGTAGACAAGAGTGCCAAACCCAGGGGGTGTAGGCGTAGACAAGAGTGCCAAACCCAGGGGGTGTAGGCGTAGACAAGAGTGCCAAACCCAGGGGGTGTAGGCGTAGACAAGAGTGCCAAACCCAGGGGGTGTAGGCGTAGACAAGAGTGCCAAACCCAGGGGGTGTAGGCGTAGACAAGAGTGCCAAACCCAGGGGGTGTAGGCGTAGACAAGAGTGCCAAACCCAGGGGGTGTAGGCGTAGACAAGAGTGCCAAACCCAGGGGGTGTAGGCGTAGACAAGAGTGCCAAACCCAGGGGGTGTAGGCGTAGACAAGAGTGCCAAACCCAGGGGGTGTAGGCGTAGACAAGAGTGCCAAACCCAGGGGGTGTAGGCGTAGACAAGAGTGCCAAACCCAGGGGGTGTAGGCGTAGACAAGAGTGCCAAACCCAGGGGGTGTAGGCGTAGACAAGAGTGCCAAACCCAGGGGGTGTAGGCGTAGACAAGAGTGCCAAACCCAGGGGGTGTAGGCGTAGACAAGAGTGCCAAACCCAGGGGGTGTAGGCGTAGACAAGAGTGCCAAACCCAGGGGGTGTAGGCGTAGACAAGAGTGCCAAACCCAGGGGGTGTAGGCGTAGACAAGAGTGCCAAACCCAGGGGGTGTAGGCGTAGACAAGAGTGCCAAACCCAGGGGGTGTAGGCGTAGACAAGAGTGCCAAACCCAGGGGGTGTAGGCGTAGACAAGAGTGCCAAACCCAGGGGGTGTAGGCGTAGACAAGAGTGCCAAACCCAGGGGGTGTAGGCGTAGACAAGAGTGCCAAACCCAGGGGGTGTAGGCGTAGACAAGAGTGCCAAACCCAGGGGGTGTAGGCGTAGACAAGAGTGCCAAACCCAGGGGGTGTAGGCGTAGACAAGAGTGCCAAACCCAGGGGGTGTAGGCGTAGACAAGAGTGCCAAACCCAGGGGGTGTAGGCGTAGACAAGAGTGCCAAACCCAGGGGGTGTAGGCGTAGACAAGAGTGCCAAACCCAGGGGGTGTAGGCGTAGACAAGAGTGCCAAACCCAGGGGGTGTAGGCGTAGACAAGAGTGCCAAACCCAGGGGGTGTAGGCGTAGACAAGAGTGCCAAACCCAGGGGGTGTAGGCGTAGACAAGAGTGCCAAACCCAGGGGGTGTAGGCGTAGACAAGAGTGCCAAACCCAGGGGGTGTAGGCGTAGACAAGAGTGCCAAACCCAGGGGGTGTAGGCGTAGACAAGAGTGCCAAACCCAGGGGGTGTAGGCGTAGACAAGAGTGCCAAACCCAGGGGGTGTAGGCGTAGACAAGAGTGCCAAACCCAGGGGGTGTAGGCGTAGACAAGAGTGCCAAACCCAGGGGGTGTAGGCGTAGACAAGAGTGCCAAACCCAGGGGGTGTAGGCGTAGACAAGAGTGCCAAACCCAGGGGGTGTAGGCGTAGACAAGAGTGCCAAACCCAGGGGGTGTAGGCGTAGACAAGAGTGCCAAACCCAGGGGGTGTAGGCGTAGACAAGAGTGCCAAACCCAGGGGGTGTAGGCGTAGACAAGAGTGCCAAACCCAGGGGGTGTAGGCGTAGACAAGAGTGCCAAACCCAGGGGGTGTAGGCGTAGACAAGAGTGCCAAACCCAGGGGGTGTAGGCGTAGACAAGAGTGCCAAACCCAGGGGGTGTAGGCGTAGACAAGAGTGCCAAACCCAGGGGGTGTAGGCGTAGACAAGAGTGCCAAACCCAGGGGGTGTAGGCGTAGACAAGAGTGCCAAACCCAGGGGGTGTAGGCGTAGACAAGAGTGCCAAACCCAGGGGGTGTAGGCGTAGACAAGAGTGCCAAACCCAGGGGGTGTAGGCGTAGACAAGAGTGCCAAACCCAGGGGGTGTAGGCGTAGACAAGAGTGCCAAACCCAGGGGGTGTAGGCGTAGACAAGAGTGCCAAACCCAGGGGGTGTAGGCGTAGACAAGAGTGCCAAACCCAGGGGGTGTAGGCGTAGACAAGAGTGCCAAACCCAGGGGGTGTAGGCGTAGACAAGAGTGCCAAACCCAGGGGGTGTAGGCGTAGACAAGAGTGCCAAACCCAGGGGGTGTAGGCGTAGACAAGAGTGCCAAACCCAGGGGGTGTAGGCGTAGACAAGAGTGCCAAACCCAGGGGGTGTAGGCGTAGACAAGAGTGCCAAACCCAGGGGGTGTAGGCGTAGACAAGAGTGCCAAACCCAGGGGGTGTAGGCGTAGACAAGAGTGCCAAACCCAGGGGGTGTAGGCGTAGACAAGAGTGCCAAACCCAGGGGGTGTAGGCGTAGACAAGAGTGCCAAACCCAGGGGGTGTAGGCGTAGACAAGAGTGCCAAACCCAGGGGGTGTAGGCGTAGACAAGAGTGCCAAACCCAGGGGGTGTAGGCGTAGACAAGAGTGCCAAACCCAGGGGGTGTAGGCGTAGACAAGAGTGCCAAACCCAGGGGGTGTAGGCGTAGACAAGAGTGCCAAACCCAGGGGGTGTAGGCGTAGACAAGAGTGCCAAACCCAGGGGGTGTAGGCGTAGACAAGAGTGCCAAACCCAGGGGGTGTAGGCGTAGACAAGAGTGCCAAACCCAGGGGGTGTAGGCGTAGACAAGAGTGCCAAACCCAGGGGGTGTAGGCGTAGACAAGAGTGCCAAACCCAGGGGGTGTAGGCGTAGACAAGAGTGCCAAACCCAGGGGGTGTAGGCGTAGACAAGAGTGCCAAACCCAGGGGGTGTAGGCGTAGACAAGAGTGCCAAACCCAGGGGGTGTAGGCGTAGACAAGAGTGCCAAACCCAGGGGGTGTAGGCGTAGACAAGAGTGCCAAACCCAGGGGGTGTAGGCGTAGACAAGAGTGCCAAACCCAGGGGGTGTAGGCGTAGACAAGAGTGCCAAACCCAGGGGGTGTAGGCGTAGACAAGAGTGCCAAACCCAGGGGGTGTAGGCGTAGACAAGAGTGCCAAACCCAGGGGGTGTAGGCGTAGACAAGAGTGCCAAACCCAGGGGGTGTAGGCGTAGACAAGAGTGCCAAACCCAGGGGGTGTAGGCGTAGACAAGAGTGCCAAACCCAGGGGGTGTAGGCGTAGACAAGAGTGCCAAACCCAGGGGGTGTAGGCGTAGACAAGAGTGCCAAACCCAGGGGGTGTAGGCGTAGACAAGAGTGCCAAACCCAGGGGGTGTAGGCGTAGACAAGAGTGCCAAACCCAGGGGGTGTAGGCGTAGACAAGAGTGCCAAACCCAGGGGGTGTAGGCGTAGACAAGAGTGCCAAACCCAGGGGGTGTAGGCGTAGACAAGAGTGCCAAACCCAGGGGGTGTAGGCGTAGACAAGAGTGCCAAACCCAGGGGGTGTAGGCGTAGACAAGAGTGCCAAACCCAGGGGGTGTAGGCGTAGACAAGAGTGCCAAACCCAGGGGGTGTAGGCGTAGACAAGAGTGCCAAACCCAGGGGGTGTACTGCCCCCCCAAGGAAAAACGCAGTATCTACATCCAGCTCCATTTCTAAACAACCGAGATATTCACCATTTTATCTTTTTGCCAAAGCCCCTGGAAAATATACCCTTTTGAAAAATTCCTTCATTGTGGAATTTTAGTCTATCTAGCTACCAATTTTCCTGGAAAATATCATTTTGTGTTTTTGTTTTGTTTTTCAGTTATTGATGAAAATGTAGATACTTTGGGGAAACCCCACGCAATTGACTGATTTCCCCAAGGAAAAACGCAGTATCTACAATGGAACGAATTTCCCCAAGGAAAAACGCAGTATCTACAGCGGAATGACTAGGATTAATCTTCTGCCATAATTATGTATGCATGTATACATCATTGTTCAAGTATTCTCTGGCCATCCCCCCCCCCCCCCATTTTATGCCCTGATTACAGAGCAGGCTTCATAAGATTATTTAATAACAGATCGTTCCTGGAACGTTTTGCTTAAAAGTGTATCCCAGACCGATCTTGCTGTAGGCCTAAC
>JAWLSL010000092.1:0-13591 GCA_033980235.1 Diadema setosum
ACTGACATTGGGCTCAAAATCTCTTTGTAGGAGTACAGCGTGCTGGCGCTTGGTCATTGGTCCTGGTTGATTTGGGTCTTTGTCGCAATGTCCGCGATGGGTAACCTCAATAGTGGTATGTTCAAGCAAGCAAGGTGAGAGCTGATTCTTGACTGTCCTCTTTATCTGTAGATCAGTATATTCTTCTCGCTGATTTAAGAGTTCAATTGATTTTGTGATTTAAAACAAAAAAAAAGTTCTGCAGCGGTTTCATCTGCAAACTTTTGGTAAGATATCAATATTGCAAAATAAACCTACACGACATAACTTTGCTTATTTAGAGAAAGAGAACCTTGGATTAATTTCAATGCCGTAATGAATAAAAGAAAAATATGACACAGGGATATTCAGTAAAATCAATATTGAGTTCGATCGTCTCTGTACAAAATCACTGCAGTATGCTTTTTTTTTTAACCTATCACCATAGTTACATATTATGATCATCCATTATTGTTGGCCATTTTTAAGATGGAAGCTCGAGATTGACTATGGTAAATCTGTCGATCATGACAACTTCAATAATGTTCAATCCTAATGATTACATGCAATATGTATTCATTAACATCATCAGTCACACCTTTTTTCAAAATCCTACGTTCTTTGTTCTGCGTCATCTCAATTATCGTTATACAGTGTAGTTTCACACGTTTACTTCTTCCTTTAGGGTTACTTTCGCAGCTGCGCGCGAGGGCCACTTTCCAGAGATTTTCTCCATGGTTTCGATCCGACGTCTCACACCTCTTCCTGCCCTCCTCTACTGCCTCTTATCTCTCTTCTGCCTCATCGAGCTCGACGTCATCAACCTGGTCGAGTACGTTGGCTTCGCTGACGCCGTGACGGAGACCCTGACTGTCGCCATCGTTCCGTATTACAGATGGAAGTATCCCGACATGCCGCGGCCATTTAAGGTTGTCTGAAGGAAAATTTCATGAATGTGGTGTTGTTGTGTCTGTCTGTATGTTTTTGATGTGATAAACACAACACACACACACACACACACACACACACACACACACACACACACACACATACATACACATACACAAACACATTCGCACACATCCAGAGAAGATAAACGGCTATCACGTACAGGATGAAAAGTGTCAGCGTACATAGTAAAGCGTAGGCCGAACAATACTGTAACGGTATTTGATCGTGACCATGTACCAATTTGGGGTGGCGATCTTAAAAGATTTGTCCTATCTGCCACCAAACAGTAACAAGGCTAGATCTCCGTAACGGTAGCTCAATCAATCAAATCTCATCAACTATCACTCATTCGAAGGTAATGCTGCCACCAGGTTTGTTCAGGTAAACCACGCCTTGCCAACAACATAACTTCCTTATTTGTCAGCAGAACTACAGAGAGAGAGGGAGATTAACTAGAATCTATTCATAACAAACACTGACCAATCGGAAAGCTTCTTTTGTAAGTGCCTAATCAACTCTGAATGCCACTATCACACTGTATGTGCTATTGGTTGAAAGTGCGTACATGCAAATGAGATAACTGACTTGACCGCCAAACAGTCCTACTAAGCCATTGCTACTAGCACTCGAATACAGTGAGTCTCGTGATTTTGCACCAAAATCTCCTGTTTCAACAAGACTTCTATGCCAAGTTTCTAACAATCTCATCATTCAAGCATTCAGCATAATATAGGTGAGTTGATAATTCGATATTTAGTGTCTTTGTGCATAATCGTGACTGTTAGAGTAGCTAGTGCCCAGTGTAGATATTTAAATACCACGAGTCAGCTGTGCACGTTTCAGTCATTGCACCCAACACTTCAAACAGCGACAATTTCTCCACACGTGTTTCCAGCACACACACAGTCAAACTGGCATGCTAAGCATTCTCAACCACTCTCTAGCGTAAATTCAGCAGGCCTAACTGTCGTGTAGATTTCACTTGTAAATTGCGGCACACACATTCTGGCATTCCTACAGTGTATCCTAACTACTAGTAATCCCTTCTCTCTCAGTCACAAAGTTCTTATCAAACTGATTACTTAAACTGGCTCGAGCGTCGATGACGGGTTCGTTTGTCCACAGTATATGGACGCGGTCGTGGGATGATGGTCTTGTATAACTGCTACTTAGACTATTTCACACATCACAACTGCATCCACAGAACGCTAAGCAGACTTTCAGTCAATCATCACACAACGCTTGACTTCTTCTAAACTTAGTCTGTACAAGCAGGAATTGAATTCACAACAACACTGAACGTTTAATTCCAAACTTCTATGTACATTGTCGCAAGTGTGGTTACATATGTACACTCTGAACGGTCTGTACACTTACAATATTTACAGTTCAAACATTTACACATAGATTGTTTTCATTTTAGAAAATCTAGTATTGATACTTATACTCTGTGCCCCAATTCTTATATTATTACCTTTTTAAAGAGAAGTATGAGTGCATTTCTTTACTTACATGTATACTAACTTACTAAGATCACCTTTCTAAGTATCATAAACACTGCACTCAGTGTGAACTTAGATTTTACCAACTTTTGGTTATACTTATAGTGTCTTTAACTGAAATTTGAATTACCGGTCCTCCATTCTAGATGTTACTTAGCTCTGTTCCTGGCATTTGTCTCCAAAACTAGACTGCAAGCAGTCTTCCTTGGTTTTCTCCTTTATAAAGCACGGCTCAATAAAATACGCAAACAACAAGAATAAATAACACGCGTCTTTCTACTAGTCTCATGACACTATCCGGATCTCACCCCGCCGGGATTTTAACCAGCACACACTCCACAGATACATTTCTAGGCCCTGTCAACAGTTCCTTGCAAGTTCTGCACTCACTCTGTCTGTGTCAGACCCTGCAACCTAGGTATCTCACTGCCCGGTACTCGGTGATAGCATAGACATCAAGTGGGTCACACTCCTACCTATCACTGGTGGGACACAAACACCGCTTTCAAACAACCATCTTCTGACACTAAATCAGCACTTCGACCATCACTGTGCACTAGTCAGGCCTGCCCTAGGCACACTCGATTTTGACACTTGTTAAATTTACTAAAAGTAATGAGTGAAAGGACAGAAACACAAGGAGGGAAAAAGGGGGGGGGGAAGAGGAAAGAACAGCAGCTTGCCATGACCACATCACGCTAGGAGTAGGACATCAATTGCCAGATTGCAGCTAAGCCCTTGTAGTTTCAGCATCATCGAGACTCGACCTTCAGCTAAGCATCAAACTTGTCTTTCATCTCGAACCCAGTCTCTGACACTGCAAACATCACAACTGCTGGTTTGGCATGGTAACACGTCACTCATCAAGCTGTAGAATCTGCCGTCAGTCTTTCGCCTCATCAGGGAATGAAGGGGAAAAGGGGGGGGGGGGCGGAAAGGGGAAGGGGAATCTGCCCAACACTCATCACAACCTACACTTATATCTGTGTAACCTATTCGGTATTCAAATGCAAAGAGCACTAACGTTACCATGGTACCACCTCATGTCTTCATAAGATGTTAAACTACAATCCACTGCACATCACATTATCATCATAAAATTTTCTAAGTCACACTTCTCTAAAAATTTCTAAGTGCTGACACTGTCAAAAAAATTTCTAAGTCACACTTCTCAAAAAAAATTTTCTAAGTGCTGACTAGTGACATCATAAAATATTCTAAGTTCACACTTCCCTTGAAAAATTTCTAAGTGCTGACACTGTCAAAAATTTCTAAGTCACACTTCTCTTAGAATGACTAAGTCTCAATGAGTGTCTCATACAAAAGCAGAACTAACAGTTAGATTCTAGACGACACTAACTAGAATCCTAACACAGTTTAAATTCCAAACACTAGTTGCCAATCTGGGTAAAATTCTAGCAACAAACTGGATAACAACTTGGGTAACAGCAATAATTAGACTGAGTCTATCCTAGGAGACATCGTTCATGACCCCCTATCCCAGGGTCCCAGACCCTGCATTGCATCATCGCCATCTCTCTGTTTAGCAAAGAAAAATAACATCCTCTCTTAATAAATTTGCCTAAGAGACTGTGAGCATGTAAGAAAAATATTCTCAAACAATTGATACTCCATACTTGTCCCTACTCTATTGAGAAGCAGAGCTTATTTTCGCCTAAGTCAATGGGAAAGAAGCCCTAAATTCGCTATCCATCTTCTTAATAAAATTGTTTCCAATTTCCCTAACTAAGAAGACCATCACAAATATTTTCTAAGTATTTGTTTATATCCTCATATCTCAGTTTATAAGTTCTAACAATACTAACAACAATTTAGGGACTTAGAGAATTTTAGACTTACGATTGCTCTAACTTTATAGCCTCAGACTTTATCAGATCACAAATGTAGCATCAACAAGACATCAAGGATGTACAGAGTCAAGATCATCAACGAAATTCTCAGCCAGGGTAAAATTTCAAGCTTCCCGGGCCCCCTTTTATACCCCTTGACCCGGAGCCCTAAAGTACAGACAATACGCCTCTGAACGCTGATTGGCTAAAAGTTTTTACGTCACGCACAGCGGTAAATTCGATTGGGAAGTACACTGCAGCGACCATTGTTCGCCGGGGAATTAACCTGGATACAACAAAAATTTACACTCTCATCTTTGGACATTACACTTCCAAAGCAAATTCTGGCTATTCACCAACTTATTTCTCTTCAGTATAAAAGGTAAGCAGTGAAATTACGCATTTCTTAGTACCATTTCTCGTACGTGAATACACTCGATCTTACCTCAGTCCCACATGTACTATTCTATGTTTTCTGACTGAGCTATAATTAGCACACGAGTTTCACCGTTGCCGGTTGATTTTAGACTTGCCAGTAAAACCACATAGTCTCATTTTATAATTGTGAAAACATTAAAATGACATAAGTTTCTTCCAAAATCCAATCTTTTCTACCAAAAAGATCTACAAGAGCCAAAATCTATGTCATCAATTCTGAATTCGTCTGTTGACATTCTGTGATACGGTAACTACGCCATACACTGTGCAATTGTCTATGTAGCCTAGCTAGCGTCTACACATTGTCATTTACGTGTGCATCCTGCTAGTCTTCTGTTATCACTGTTCACTGTTTATTACACATATTTTTCAATAAAATCTTCTTTACTATGATATTCATTTTGTGTAAATTGCCTCAATTTTGTTGTTTTGTATTTCTCTGAATTTTATTCACATTCCAATGTTCAACGTCAACAATTTTGAGATAATTATCAAAACATTGCCTGTATCCAAAGACAATATCAACATTGCTTTTATCATTGTACTACATATGTTGTATTATTATTGTATTGTATTTTGTTTTTGTTTGTTTGTTTTTTTTTTTTTTGGGGGGGGGAATAACAGCATTTTCCTCACACTATCCCCCTCCTCGACAATCACTGTCCCAGTGATTATTACCACCACCTTTAAATTTACAGATCCCAATTATAACTTTTAATGTCTTCCTGAATGAGCAGAATTAATAAAGTTCCTACTCATATCCTACAACTCCAACTATATGACATATGTTACATCTCATATATCTACACTTATTTACAACAACAACAGTAACTATATACAGTTCACATTACACTCTACTCTTCTTTCACTTCGCACAGGTCTGACTCCGGGTGAACAATGTCCACTGTCTCTCTCAGGAGCCGCGTCTGTCCATGTGCTGTCACATAAACCTTGCTCCTGATTTCAATACGAGTGATGACCCGGATCCCCACGCACGGCTTTTTCAGGAGAATGGTCAGTTCATCGTCACTATCGTCCCGCAGGTCGATCGTTCGCTTCCTACAACTTGTAGTTGTCTCTGAAGTAGACGCGCTCGGGGTGCTGTCGCCATTCTCAACGTTGCCATCGTCATCGTTAGAGTTGCCGCCAGCGTCGTCGTCATTGTTAGCACTTCCATCGTCATCACTACAGTTGCTGCCAGCGTCGTCATCATTCTTAACGCCGCAATCGTCATCACTAGAGTTGCTGCCAGAGGCGCTGTCAGAGTCGTCGTGGCTGCTGCCCTCATCACTGGAGTCACCATCACTAAAGATCTCCTCCCACTCGCCTTCGTCTTCCACTTCAACCGTTGTAAATTTGTCTTTACTTCCCTTGCTTGGCTCCTCCTTCTGCTCCTCTTGTGTCTCCTTGTCCTCCTTCTCTTCCTTGTCTCTCCTTTCCTCCTTCTTTTCCTTGCCTCTCCTTTCCTCCTTCTTCTCTTCCTTGTCTCTCCTTTCCTTCTTCTCTTCCTTGTCTCTCCTTTCCTTCTTCTCTTCCTTGTCTCGCCTTTCCTTCTTCTCTTCCTTGTCTCGCCTTTCCTTCTTTGTTATCCGCTCCCCCCTCAACTCGACCTGGGACCTATTCTTCATCCAGTTTTTGCGATACGTCTCGCTAGCGACACCATACTGGATGGTGGGCAGCCTTCGATGGGGATGATGAGTTCCATGGTGGAGATCGAGCGCTCGCTGATTCTCCACCTCCCTCCCACAGATCCTACATCTCCCCGTTATGGTTGTCTCATGATGATTGTTTAGATGTTGCCGATACACCTCCCACGTGTTGTAATACGATGAACAGAAACGGCACTTCATCTGTGAAGCAATCAGGTGGGTAGAAACAAAACAAATATGATCTGGTTAGTCATTCCTCATCATCCTTTCTAAATCTTAGTGGAGGCAGTCTAACTCTATGGGGATTGCGTCTCACAGTCTCATCAAGCCAATTCTTGCGGGGTGAACCATCATAGATCTTAAGTCTATTAACGTGTACCACTTTTGGTGCAGTCCTCTGTGACTGTTGGATACGATACACTACTTCAGACAGTTTACTGGTTACAAGGTACGGACCCAGCCACTTCATCATCAACTTAGGTGATAGACCTCTCCTCCTCTGGATACTTTGCAACCAAACCCAGTCACCCTTCTTGAATGTACGCATCACAGTGTTTCTGTCATACATCTGTTTCTGCTTAGAAGCTGCTAACTTCAGTTTTGATCTCGCATTCTCATGTGCATCTTGTAGCGAACATCTTAACCTGTATGCATAATCATCTTTGTCATTTTCATCATCAGGTGTTGGTGATTCTATCGTCAAATCTATCGGAAGAGTAGTTTCCCTTCCCAACATCATCATAGAGGGAGTTTCACCAGTCGACGATTGGATTGACGTTCGATAGGCCATCATAGCGAATGGTATCCTCTCATCCCAGTCTCTCTGATGACGATCAGGGTCAAGTGATGCAGCTAGTGTAGTCGTCAAAGTGCGGTTGAATCGCTCAACGAAGCCGTCTCCCTTAGGGTGGTAAGGACAAGTTCGAGTTTTCTTCACTCCTAACAACTTACATACTTCCTTCATCAGTGTGGACTCAAAGTTGCGTCCCTGGTCAGTGTGTAACTCTTTGGGTACCCCAAATCGACAAATGAATTCCTCAACAAAGACCTTAGCAACCGTCACAGCTTCTTGATTAGGAATGGCAAAAGCTTCAATCCATTTAGTAAAGTAATCTCCGATGACAAGCACATAGACATTCCCTCTATCAGTCTTAGGTAGGGGTCCCATGATATCCATCGCAACACGCTCTAATGGGGCTCCAACGCCATATTGCTGCAAAGGGGCAAGAAGTCTCTTGGGCGGATTCTTCATCATGGCACAAGTGTTGCATTTTCTAACCCACGACCTCACATCACTTGCAAGTCCTACCCAATAATACCTCTGCTGTACTTTGTGAAGCAACTTATGTATCCCTAAGTGTCCAGCTGTCGGAGAATTATGCAATTCCATCAAAATCTCTGGTCGTAGTGTACGAGGGAGAACAAGTTTCCAAGTCACATCACTACCATCAACAGACTCCCATTTTCTCATCAATACCCCATCTCGCACTGCCAGTAAATTCCAGTTCACCCAATAGGTTTTCACTGCAGAGGAAAGGGCAGACACTTCTTTCCATTCTGGCTTCACATCATTTGTTTCTTTCCATCTCAACACATGTTTGATGTCAGCATCTTGCTGTTGTGCTCGTCTAATTGTCTCAAACGTCACAGAGGGAAGCAAAGTAATTGCAGCAACTCTCTCTGTCAACTCATCTACATCAAAAGCTGTATTCTCAGCCATCATCCATGAATAACTTGTATCTAAGTAAGAAACAACAACAACAACAACACTAAAATTCAAATGTCTGAAACTTCAATAACTTCGTAGTTTACTCCACCATTTCAATTAACTACTCGACACGCTTAGTCATCAGTATCTAATTCACTGTCTCTGTTTCCTACACAGGCATCATTTAGGCGGCCACACTGGGAACAAGGGCGTCTTGACAGTCCGTCAGCATTCATGTGAACTCTCCCAGCACGATGAACCAAGGTAAGGCGATACTGAGTAACTATCTCTAACCATCTAGCTAGCTGACCTTCAGGATTCTTGAAATTGAGTAACCATGTCAGTGCACCATGATCTGTTCGAACTTGGACTTCTTGACCGTAGAGATAATGACGAAAGTGCTTCAGAAAGTGAATGATTGCCAACAGCTCTCGTCTCGTCACGCAATAGTTTTGTTCCGCTCGATTCAAAATTCGACTTGCATAGGCTATGACTCTCTCATGCCCATCTTGTGCTTGTGATAACACGGCCCCAATAGCATACTTGCTTGCATCAGTGTCCATAAGAAATGGTACTCCTTCTCTTGGGTAGGCTAGAATTGGGGAGGTTGTTAACTTCTCCTTCAAAGTCTGGAATGCCGTCTCACACTCTGAGCTCCAGTCAAATTTCTTCTCTTTCTGAGTGAGGACATGAAGTGGTCTTGCAATTTCAGCAAAGTCCTTAATGTACCTGCGATAATATGACGCCAGGCCGAGAAAACTTCTGACATCAGTTGTGTTGGCAGGTGTAGGCCACGATTTGATTGATTCTATCTTCTCAGGATCTGTGCGTACTCCGTTATCAGACACAATGTGACCCAGGTAGAGGACTTCTCTCTTGAACAGGTGACATTTCTTGGGTTTCAACTTCAAGTTAGCACTTCTCAGACGATCTAGAACGAGTTTGAGTCTGTCGATCACCTCCTCCACTGATGAGCCGAATACAATAACATCATCCAAGTAAATGAGTAGTATCTTCCAGTGAAGTCCTGCCAGCACAGTTTCCATCAATCTCTCAAAAGTAGACGGTGCATTTGATAACCCAAAAGGCATCACTTCAAATTGGTACAGACCTCCAGGCACAACAAAAGCCGACTTCAACTTTGCATCATCATCAAGGGGAACCTGCCAGTAACCAGAGGCTAAGTCTAGTGTGCAGAAATACTTTGCACCATCAAGAGCATCAATCGACTCATCTATTCTTGGAAGTGGAAACGAGTCTTTCACAGTGTGTTTGTTGAGTAGGCGATAATCTACACAAAACCTCTTGGTACCGTCTTTCTTATCTACGAGTACAACAGGGGAAGACCACGGGCTGCATGATGGCTTGATTATGCCTCGTTCTAACATTTCTTTCACTTGTTTGTCGATTTCATCTTTTAGACCCATAGGCGGACGTCTTGGCCCTTGTCGTAGTGGTGCATTACATGTCGTGTGAATGGAGTGATACATCATCGTAGTTCGACCTATGTCATTGTCTCCTCTTGCAAATACATCTCCATACTCAGCTAACATCTCGGCTATTTCGGCATGCTGTCGCTCATCAATGTTAGCTGTTGCTTCGATATACAAGTCTCTAAGGTGTTTGGGTACATCATTAATTAGTTCATCAGCACTAACTTCAACTCTTTGAACACGGCTTCGTTCATCACTCATACTGGCACAGGAAATAACCTCATTGTCCATCACAACTAACTCCTCTTCACAGTTTATTCTCGCATTGGTGCATTGGAGAAAATCCATCCCCAAAATTCCATCTTGCTCAATATCTGCTACCACTAACTCAACTTCATGTACTCTACTTCCAATCTTCATCTCTACTTCAATCTCTCCATACACTCTAATTGCAGATCCGTTTGCCTGAGAAAGCTGTACTGCAGAATGACACATATTTGCTTGATGCATTGTACTGACTACATCATGAGAAATTAATGAAATTGTTGCTCCAGTGTCAATTAAGAAATGCAACTGTCTGTCATCAATCATCACGGGAATGAACATAGTGTAACTGACATCACTGATAGTGCAAATTTTAGTTCTGTTACTCTGCTGTTCATCATCTAGTTGTGTGGGCCTGATCGCTGGTAGTTGGGCCGTCCCCTGGCCAACAGGGAAGGCCTCCTGTCGTTTCCCTGCTGAGCTCCACGATTTGGGCACTCCCTACTAAAGTGTCCAACCTGCTGGCAAGCAAAACATGTGACAGTAGATCTATCAATCTTTGGTCTCACATCACTCTGTCTCAACACTTCAGTCAACTGTTTGAGAGTAGATTTCAGCTCATCACTTTCATGTCTCATTTTGTCATTCACAGGTGCAGCCTGGACCTGGTTCTCCACTGTCCTGACGTATCGAGTTGGCCTACATCTCTCGCGAGCTTTCTCTACCTTCAAAAAGGATTCTGTCGCGAGCCCTGCATGGATTGCCTCATCTAAAGTCGTTGCATGCGCACGGAATATGCCACTGCGAATCTCTGAGTCATCAATCGCTTCTGAGAAATGTCCACGTGCCAGTCTCTCACGTGCATCATTACTCAGCTCGGGGTAAGCTAAGGCAGTCAAATCACGGATGGCTTGGCCGAGTTCTTGCAGAGTCTCATCTTTCCCACGACGCCTCATTCTAAGTTCCATCAAGAAATTTTCAGCATGCTCCCCTGGACCAAATCTATGTTCCAAGTGCTTCACTAAGTCCTTGTAAGAAATGGGTGCACCAGGAGGCAAATTTGATAACACCTTCAAAGCAGGTCCCTGCAAACGAGTCGCCAAATACTGCCCAGCCTCAGAGTCAGTCCACGCATTCAACTCTTTGCAAACCTCAAAATGACGGCGATAATCAGTCCACGGCATCTTGCCAATGAACTTGTCGGGAATGACATCCTTGCGATGTACATCTGCGGTTCGCATCATTACTTCAGTTGGGACATCACTTGGGACATATCGGGGGTTGGCATCAAACTGACTAGCGGTATATTCGCGTCGTCTTCTCGGCGAGATGCTGTCACCATACTCATTCATTCTGACAGCTATCTCTGGATCCGTACCATCAACAGCCCAACTTCTAGTGACTACATCATCACCCCCACCAGTACCCTCTGTCATCGTCACAGGACTCACTGGACTAGCGTCAGTCATGACCGCCTTTTTATTTTTAGCGTAGAAATGGGGTTTGTGAACGTGTCTCTTACAAACAATCAGGAGCAAGCTCCCCTATGCAACTAGTCACCTATGTACTACTCTTTCACTTTAACTCTAACTAACCAGTTCGTGAATAGAGTTGTAACTTACACTAAGGTGGAAGTGTGCATTTTTACTGATACTCAACTATCTTACGTGTATTAATACTTTGTAATACGCACTCATACTCTCCTATACTCCCAACCAAATTTAAGAACAGTACTTTATTACTTAGTACTCAGAATTTTCAGTCTATTTCAGACCACAGGTACTACATGAACCTCTCGACAGTCCAGCTGTCCTAACCTCAAACTTCACTACCAACATCACTGTAACTTCTCCACATCACCATCTTAGGTCTCACAGCTCCCTGCTGTTTACCTACGACTAACTCACAACTTCAACGTCACTACATCGCCTTATCTCCACAACGGCATAAGTTCTCCAAAACTCCAACGATTTGTCATGTAATACCAGTGTCCAAGATAGCACAATCACCTCATATTCTGTACTTCACTTTTAACCACTAAGTACTTGTTAGTGCTATAAGCCTAAGTACTATTCCAAAACTAACAACCTGTTTGTAACCACACCAACAAATTTTATTCTATGAGCTGTCCTGGTACAAAAATTCACTGACTAAATGCCTGACTTAGACCTTTCCAATAGACCATCAGACCGCTCACATGCTTATATAATTTCTGAAGCAAAGATTTAACCATCACTCCGCTTACAGAAATTTTTAATCTCAACTAATGCAGCATGACCATCATACCACTTACAAAAATTTTAATCTGAACTAGTGCAGCTTGACCATCCCACCGCTGCCACCAAAAATATGTAACGGTATTTGATCGTGACCATGTACCAATTTGGGGTGGCGATCTTAAAAGATTTGTCCTATCTGCCACCAAACAGTAACAAGGCTAGATCTCCGTAACGGTAGCTCAATCAATCAAATCTCATCAACTATCACTCATTCGAAGGTAATGCTGCCACCAGGTTTGTTCAGGTAAACCACGCCTTGCCAACAACATAACTTCCTTATTTGTCAGCAGAACTACAGAGAGAGAGGGAGATTAACTAGAATCTATTCATAACAAACACTGACCAATCGGAAAGCTTCTTTTGTAAGTGCCTAATCAACTCTGAATGCCACTATCACACTGTATGTGCTATTGGTTGAAAGTGCGTACATGCAAATGAGATAACTGACTTGACCGCCAAACAGTCCTACTAAGCCATTGCTACTAGCACTCGAATACAGTGAGTCTCGTGATTTTGCACCAAAATCTCCTGTTTCAACAAGACTTCTATGCCAAGTTTCTAACAATCTCATCATTCAAGCATTCAGCATAATATAGGTGAGTTGATAATTCGATATTTAGTGTCTTTGTGCATAATCGTGACTGTTAGAGTAGCTAGTGCCCAGTGTAGATATTTAAATACCACGAGTCAGCTGTGCACGTTTCAGTCATTGCACCCAACACTTCAAACAGCGACAATTTCTCCACACGTGTTTCCAGCACACACACAGTCAAACTGGCATGCTAAGCATTCTCAACCACTCTCTAGCGTAAATTCAGCAGGCCTAACTGTCGTGTAGATTTCACTTGTAAATTGCGGCACACACATTCTGGCATTCCTACAGTGTATCCTAACTACTAGTAATCCCTTCTCTCTCAGTCACAAAGTTCTTATCAAACTGATTACTTAAACTGGCTCGAGCGTCGATGACGGGTTCGTTTGTCCACAGTATATGGACGCGGTCGTGGGATGATGGTCTTGTATAACTGCTACTTAGACTATTTCACACATCACAACTGCATCCACAGAACGCTAAGCAGACTTTCAGTCAATCATCACACAACGCTTGACTTCTTCTAAACTTAGTCTGTACAAGCAGGAATTGAATTCACAACAACACTGAACGTTTAATTCCAAACTTCTATGTACATTGTCGCAAGTGTGGTTACATATGTACACTCTGAACGGTCTGTACACTTACAATATTTACAGTTCAAACATTTACACATAGATTGTTTTCATTTTAGAAAATCTAGTATTGATACTTATACTCTGTGCCCCAATTCTTATATTATTACCTTTTTAAAGAGAAGTATGAGTGCATTTCTTTACTTACATGTATACTAACTTACTAAGATCACCTTTCTAAGTATCATAAACACTGCACTCAGTGTGAACTTAGATTTTACCAACTTTTGGTTATACTTATAGTGTCTTTAACTGAAATTTGAATTACCGGT
>JAWLSL010000093.1:0-12912 GCA_033980235.1 Diadema setosum
ACATTTCGCTGGCAGCGGTAATGTATTTAGGATGTCTGTGGCATTTTTATATACATGTAGCAGTTTGCTAGAGTGCTCAGGTTGGTTGGTAAATCTTGCACTCACATTGTCCAACTCTGGCTCAAAAGCGATGTACAGTTGTATGAACACAGATATAGCTCTACATTTGAGACTAGAGTCATAGTTTCTTCCACACTAGTACTACTACTAGTAGTTGGCAGCAATGGAGGACTTCCCATAGCTGCAGTGCATACTTGAGTACAAGTATGAGGTATGCATGGTAGAGACACGTGTTTCCATGGCTAGTTGGCATACATCTCTTTCCCATGCCCTCTCCCTCTCTCTTCCATTCCTCTTCTTTGATGTCATTTTATCCCATTTTTACCTCAGAGGCCTCACACACTGGCCATTCCATTCCATTACACACACACAACACACACACTGTATACGCACTTGCTGAGAACACAGACATACACACACAGACACACAGACGCAGACATACATGGGACCACATCTCCCCCGCTCCCGTCAAGCTACTCCCGTGCAGCCACACACAGCGGCCGGGCAGGGCAGGGGTCGCCCCCACCGCCAAACATGAACATACATTGCCATAGCCTCCTCCCCTTGTCTCTCGTAGCCCCTGCAGGGCGCTCGACTGCCGCAGACAGGCAGAAATGCCAAGTTGATTTCATTACGCCGCTCCCCGACTTTGTGCTGTGCCGACTAATATCGCCACGGAGTGCTCCGGGATGCAAGCATGCATTATTACGTGGGCAATGGCGTTGCAATTCTGTGAAACATATCAGGGTATCAGACCCTCAGCATCTCCCCCCACTCTCCCCCAGTTTGCCAGGTGGTGCATGTAATTAGGGATGAGGATACTACTGTTAATAATCCCTTTATTATGTACTCACAATATTACAAGCCCGCCCCCCCCCCCCCCCCCCCCCCGTCATAGATGATAAAGAAAGGCATCTTCATAGGCCTATTCGCTGATGCATTTACAATACCATTCCTGGCTAAGTCCCCGCTTGAGCTGGATTACAAACTCTTAACCTCATTCCCTCTGTTGACACAAAATGAAACAAAAGCAGGTTGTGTCCTCTGCATGAAACTATTCATGTAGTGGTGTATCAAACTAGCATGAATCACCTTTCTTGGGGTAGAAAGGGTTTATTATAATACATGTAGTTGCTATACTACCAACCAAAAACATTTCATGAAAAGTATATAAGTGTATAAACCATTGTGGGAGTTGTGTGTTGAAATCGTGGCTCCATGAATTTGTAGAGTGTGGTTTATGCCACTTGTATCCCCTTTCTGTGAAAGCCTGTGAAACTCTTACAATTTCATTTCAAAATTTCTTGATTTCTGTCCGATTTTTATGAAACACTCATCGAAATAACTTCACTGCTTGGTGTCATCCATTATGCCTTCTTCAAATTGCATAGCATGGGATTCAGTGATTTTATTATTGATCCTTGCCTCCCCCCCCCCTCCCCATGAAGACAAATGTAAACAAATGAATAATAGAAAGGGGAAAAAAAGGCCTACTTAACTGACAACTGAACGGCAATTCCAGATAGCGCTTGGTGCCATTAGTTCCATTGGCTATAGGCCTACATTGAAAGAGAAAAACGAGGAAAAACCTTGATGAGTGAGCGAATCATTATTTGGATGCCGAGGTCGTGTCACGGGTGACCGGGGAAAGGAGACATTTACGGTACATATTTGGACTAATTTATGCCAAGCGCGTGTGTGTGTGTGCTGGGCAAAGGAAGGGGCAGTTCTGGGGCAGGCATTGAAAGGGAGTGTTGCCGTGGTTATGACAAGAGTTGCCCCCCCCCCCCCCCCCCCACTCATCTTGCTCAATAATGCATCAAGGTCAGTGGCATTGATGGCTCTTTGATGGCTTGCTTCTTTTTTTCATTTTTTTTTTTTGCTGTTGTCTCCTCTACAAATTAATCGCTGATGCATCTTTCTTCCTCTTTCCATCTCTCCCTCTATCTATCTGTCTATCTATCTATATATCTCTTCATTTTCCTTTATATCTTTTTTTTCATTATGTTCCTTTCAAATTCTTCTGTGGCACCATCGCTCCCCCTTTGTTGCATTTTATATCACGTTAAACAATGCCGGCTTCTTCTCCTGCCCCCCCCCCCCACCCTACTTCATTTCTACAGCTACAACTTTGCCTTTTCTTTGTTTTTGCTTTTTCTCCCATTTCTCTCTCTCTTTCTCTCTTCCCTTCCTGGCTGGTATTGAATTGGTCTGTTTTTCCCATTTCACTCTGCCGCTGACACACTTTTCCCCCATCCTCTATATTCCTCGTATCTCTTCCCCTTCTTCTTCGTCTCTGATGCAGCCTTGCCATCTTCTGATGCAGCCTTGCCATCTTTCTACCCTGAAAGGGATGATATAGTTTTGGCTGAGATGGGGGCTTCCAGGTTTCCAGCTTTGTGAGATAATGAGAAACCTTGTATGAAACGTGAAGGAGCGTACAATTTTTAGAGGAATTCAAAGTTTCATTTGATCAAAATTGGTTTTGAAATGGTGGAAATATCCAAAATAAAGCGAATTGAGTGTTTGTTTGTTCCTCTGTATCAGCTGGTTTGTATTTGTAGGGCATATTGCACAGTCCTTTTCATTATGAATATACTAGAGATAGAGATCAATAAACAAGCATTTCTGTTGCAAGAAATGTCAATACGCCCTTGGAGATTTTAGGAGTCTATGTATGGCAAAACTTATGCTAACTCATTATATCATCATGCCAGAAAATGTTAACAAGTATGTTTACCGTGTTTGTTTTTCTTCATTATGAATTAGAGTGTTTCTGAATGATTAGTAATGATGAATATGGTGGATTTTTTTTTTATTCTGAAATATATGCAAAGTCAATACTATGTTCCATTTTCCAAGCAAAATATGTTTCTTTACCTTCAAACTGTGGTTTGTTTGTTTTGTTATATGGCGTGTCTGTTTGCGCATCAGTATGTTGAATACAAAAGTTAGATCTCTCCTGTAGTGGTGGGCAGCCCTGCTCATTGTTGATTTGATGATAGGAAGAAATTCAAAATTAGGCCTAATTTCTTAATCATGAAGTTTACAGCAGAGAGCACAATTTTTGCGACACGACCAACAACGATTATCAGAATAGTACATGTTTAAATGGTAATTGTAATAAAGTAGACATGTATTTTTTCTTCTTTTTTAATGGCCACATTAATATGGAGAATAAGGCAAGCTTGTGTTAAACATACATTCTTAAATACATTTGTATCAATTGCCAGGACTTATTCAGTACTGCAGTACTTCAAAGTCTTGGTACAAAACTTATGACAAGGCCACATTTTGTTCATTTACCCAGTTTACTGACAAAGAAGCGAGCCGGGAGGATGAAAGAATTAAAAGCGATAAAGAGACATTAATGGTCATTTATATGTCAGTGACCTCTTCAAACACATTTTTTTTTTCTCCCTTGGCTTTTGACATCAGGAAGAAGTTGCAGACTGGACGTTACTGTAGTTGACCAGCAGCGGTAAAGAGTGACCGGCCTGTAATTTGTATTTCCCCCGGCCACAGGCCAGTCGGACAGTGCTGGGCGTTGAAGATGAACCAGATAATTTCCAATCACACTAATGTAATGACATGCGGAGTTTAGCGAGGGGACAAAGTATCTATAAAAACAAGGGAAATAGGCACAAAGTGATTGGACGGGACTCAAAAAAAAACGGGGGAAGTGGAGAGGAGCGCTGGGATAAGATGGATTATTCCATTAACCTTGGGGGTGAGGCTCGTCGTCAATCACGCAGGCAACTGGGCAAAAAGTAGTCCCGAGCATCTCGGCTGGCCATCAATCAAATTGGCAACGAGAAGTCATCCCGGGCCAGCTGCTGCTGTGTTCTTGGGAGTGACCCAGAGTCTGTCTGTCTGTCTATCTGTCCGTCTGTCTGTTGGCTAGACAGAGGATGGACACCAGTGCATGTTTGTCCCGTTCGTGGTACATGTACGTGCAATCTTTCAGAATGCATAGATAGCCTGGGCACGCATGGCAGAGCGCTAGGAGTACTGCATCTATGTATAGACTAGAGAGATCTATGGCCACGCCATATTACAGGGCAGAAGCATTAGAGTTTAAAAAGTATCAAGAAGAAGGAACTTTTCTGACTATGCATATATAGAGAAATCCAGTATTTAAAAAAAAAAAAAAAAAAAAAAAGGTTTCGTGAACTATACACAGTGAGATTGGTAACAAGCAATGTATAATTTTTTTTTTTCTGCTGCATTTTGCCAGGTCCCTTCAGATTCCTAGGCATTTGCCTACCAGCCCACACCTATATTTTTTTTTTCTTGTCACCACAAACTGACTGACTTAATTCCTCTCCATCATACCCTTAAAAAAAGCAACATTCGGTTGAAATAGAGATTTGGGGAATCAATCATTCCATCTTTGTGTTTTCTGGAAAAAAAACAACCACCACATAGTATTTGTTAGGCAGCATCATACCTATTCAATGCCCCCAGCAACATCCAATATGTATTGACAGATAGAGCAAAGCTTTGAGTTGATCCAAACATAAGGTGTTCATGTACATAATAGTATAACAAAAGCAGAGAATTTTAAAACAGTATGATGTATTCCTACAAAGGATTTTGCATTCATTTTAATTTGGTATACTCAGCAGTGATTTTTTTTTTTGTTTTTTTTGTTCACTGAAGAGCAGATGGGATTTAGTACAGTGGATATTACGAAGTGCTTTGCGGATCTGTTTGTCATGTTTATCAAAACAAAAGAAAGAAAAAGGAACAGATAATTCTGTCAAATCAGATCCTTTGTTTTAAAAGAATATAAAAAGTTAATAATTTTCACTGCATTGCATCTGACCTGCATTGCTTTGTTAATTTATGTTCTGTTGAGATGTAAAATTTAATTTGAATGGAATTGAACTGAAAATTCTAAAGTTACCGTTGTCACAAGTCACATTATGTCAGCCCAGCCCAGTGTAGGAACAGCAGTTTTGTCAGATTTTCCTTTCCAGTGAAATTTGCGCCTCTTGACGGCATATCTTTTACGACCTTGAACCTCACCCAGATAATACACACAGACTGTGAGGGGAAGGGGGGGGGGGGGGGGAGAATGGTTCAAAGATGAAATGCTCTTTAACTTGAAGGCTTAGTTTTTGCAGCAGCTACAAGGTGCTCTTTTGTGGTTTGTAATGAAGACGACGATTCAGCACTTGCAGCCTTCGGAGGAAAACAAGGGAAGAGAAGAGACTTTAATCCTTTCAAATGTGAAAAAAAAAAAGCCTGTAAGCACGGCGATGCTGGAGAAAATGAGCAAGTCTGTCATCGGGCAAAGAGATGAAATTGAGAACGAGTTGTCTGCGGCAAGCCACAAATTCTCTCTCCCTCTCTCACTCCCCCTCTTTCACCCTGTTTTCATTCTTCTCTCTATCTCTCTCTCTCTCTCCATCTATCTATCTCCATCTCTAATTGTTTTTCTTCCATCTCCTTCTTTATTATCATTTTTTTTAGACTTGAAAATCAGCGTTTTGCTCGGCCTAAACTCCTTCAAATTGCAGGTGTGGTTACACATAATGGCACACAGCATGCGCAGCCCTTCAGCATAAGTTGTCACTTTGCTAGTATGATAGCCAGGTGTCATTTTCTTTTAAGGATGCATTTTTCTCATCGATATTTCATCCTGCCAGTTGTTGCTTCATTGAATTTGCTGGAGTGGTTGTGCTCTCAAGGAATATAATTTCAGAAAGCAACCATTTTTGCATGGCTAAGTATTTCTGTCACAAGCTTCGTCCATGCTGTATGATTTTTTTTTTCCAGTGTGTACAAGTCTTGTACTGCTCTCCGGTGTGTGAAGAAAGCCTTTTAATCAGTGTGTGGAATGTGTGCTGCACTTACAGTGTTTCGTGTGATGTTTGTGATTTATGCGCTGCGGTATTGGTGCGCATGTGCCATTAAACTCGCTCATAAATATTTTGCTGAAGTCCTTGTTAACTGCCACTGTGATATGAGTGAAGTGCTCACAGTGATACAGTGCTTGACTTGTGGTAAAAGGGGGGAAAGGAGCAAAAGGCGTGTAGTTGGGTGTCCACAGTTCACGGAGAGAAAGTTCACTTGTTTCTATGACAATGGCAATAACAAAAGAATGCCCTAGGGCATTCTGGTGAAAGAGTGGGCGTTTGTTTTGTATCCTATTTTCACATGGGATGTTTGGTATCACGCTGTTCCAAGGTGGTTCATGACGGAAACCCCCAAGGTTAGTATGACGTGATCTGCATTCTCCAACCCTTCTACCTCCCTCATCAATTACCCACCAACACAGTTTTCTGCTCATTTTTGGCTTGTTAACCTCTTGATTGCCGATTAGTTTTCAACTGTGGACCCCAGACTTGCTGTTTCGAAACTCATAGTGCAAGGACATCTTTGTAGGAACATGTGGATACAATTTCTGCATTCTGTGCTCAAATTGGGTCACATCTGTTGGAAATAGGAGCAAAATCTTGTTTTCGTTGTTTTCCTCTTTTTTTCTTTTTTCTTTTTTGCCTCAAGGAGAGCGCAGCTAAAACATATTGGGTTGAGAGGGACATTTAAACACAACTAGATGATGTAACTCCCACACAGTGTTTGTTACCCACGGAAACGGCTCCAATGTCGCAGGGGAATATCGAGTTTGACGTTGATTATTTGGAAGGAGATCATCGCTCTCTGTAAGCAAGCATTCAAACCTCTTCGTGATTTGCTTTTTGTTTCATCTCTGAGTGTTTAACAAGATGAGGCTTTCAAAGTAAATGTACATCCTCTTTCCCCGTCAAGACAGTTTGCATTGTGCTACGAGTTTCCATGGCGACCCCCACCCCTCCCCTCCGAAAACTTCCAACCAGGATTGAGAGGGTCGCTCTTCTCACACTTAATTCATTTGTGGGTGATTCCACACTTCCTGTTGTGACACAGAAGATCCCTACACAAATTCATGGCATCCTTATTTTTTTCTCAGGTTTCTGCTTCTTGCTTTTCGCTGCTTCTTCCCATAACAAAGGGGAAAACAGGAATTCAGTGAAAAAGAATGAGAAGTAATTTCTTCTCTTTCAAGGTTGCCGTGTTTACTGTCCATTCTGGACTGTCATTCTGTCTGGACTCGGCTAATTGTGCTCCAATTCGATGAAAAATACGTCGCACAGCGCAGGCAAATGTGATGAGTGGGGAGATAGGGAGGACTGAGCGCAAAAAGGCCGGTGCGTCACGCCGTGACCTCATCGGCAGAGAGCAGCATCCTGCTTTGGCCGCCGTCGCCGTGGCAACGTGTCCAACATTGTCCACTCCGCTCTTCTGCTGCCCACACGGTGTCTTGAGGGCTCCCCATGGCAGGGGTGGCTTCCGCTCTCTTCAAAACATTCTGTGTTTTGTCGCATCCTTGAAGGCAGTATCATCATCTCACCAGCTAGTATCATCCCCCCTCCACGCCTATATCTATAGTTGCCAAGTCTATCTCTTCTCTAGATATAGTCTCAAAAAGCAGTTAATAAGAAAGTCAGCTCAATACTTGCAGGCAGGGCAGAATAGAATTCAAGACAGGCAGGTAGATTGATGAATGAAATTAGCCAATATTTTCATCACTGAATGACTACAGAGACGAAGTAAGTCATGAAAATATAGCGTTCAGTATATGAAGTATCAAATGCTCGTAATATGTGATAGCATTGATAGGGGAATAGCTGTAATAGGATGAGAGAAAGATATTAAAGGACAAGTTCACCTTCATAAACATAAGGATTGAGAGAATGTAGCAATATTAGTAGAACACATCATTGAAAGTTTGAGGAAAATCGGACAATCCGTTCAAAAGTTATGAATTTTTGAAGTTTTTGTGCAGTAACCGCTGGATGAGAAGACTACTGCAGTGTGTGAATAACTTAGTTGTCACATGCGTACAACAATATAAGGAAAATATAAAGAGAATTTCACAAAATTTCATCTTTTGAAAAAAGTACACATTCCCCCGACTCGTTACCGACATATGTTATGGGTAATATTATTCCCCCTGCCTTTAGAAAGAGGCAAGTCAATTGCTCTTTTATTATGCGAAAAAAGTGAAAATATGTTGAATTTTCTTTACATTTTCTTTATACTGTTGTACGCATATGACTCACAAGCTGTAGTAGTCTCCTCATCCAGCGAAAAATTTAAAAATTCATAACTTTTGCATCGATTGTCCAATTTTCCTCAAACTTTCACTGATGTGTTCTACTAATATTGTTGCATTCTCTCAATCCTTATGTTTATGAAGGTGAACTTGTCCTTTAAGAGAAAGGAAGAAGGAGAGATCGGGAAAAAATGTGTGTAGAAGGATGCTCCATGGAAGATGTAGTACTACGGTTGGAGGGTGCATGAATCACTTGATTTTCCTCCTCCTGTTTCAAAGATGAGAAAGATGTTTGCACTGCCTCCGTTCCTGATATTTTTGCTGATGGGGATTATTCTGTTCCAATCAAATTTCCAAGGGGCTCCTGGCCAGTGTTCAGTTTTATAGCAGACACATACAGAGAAAAATGTCTTTATGGAAATAGTTGGTGCAATACCTTATGTTGCATTCACTTTTGTAGAAGAAATCAGAGCCTTTTAATAGATATTAGCTAGTTAATGCACCAAATATGCTTTTCTTTTACAAAGCTGATGTCATCTTTCGAAAGGTTGAAAATTTGCACTTGCCCCATACACTCATTTGTGTGTCAGTTATGTTGAGTCAATGCTGTGAATGCAGGTTTTGCCTATCAGTTAGTAGTGCATTTTGCCTGTTAGCAAGTTTAAAAATTTGTCAAAGAAAAGAACAGTGATATATTTATAAATATCCATGTTTGTACAGCAATGACTGACATAGATACAGTGTATGTGCAGGTAATAATTTGTATTACCCATATGCTGTCACAACATACTGTAAAACAAGAAATGTTCGCGTGCATTTTAATTTCGCAAATTTCACGAGCGCCAAGATTCGCAAAATTAATATGCACGCGAAATTTCTTATCTACACTATATGCATTGAACGCAAGAGGCAATTCGCGAAAATTTCTTGCCACGAAAAAGGCCGTTGGCTCCAATTCGCGAAAATTTCGTGCCGCGAATATATCATGTTTTACAGTATACTAAGTATGTGAATCATAATTAATGGTAAAAAATAACAATTCTTGCCCAATATTTGATTCATTCATACTGGACCAGTTTCGGTGACTTCCACTCTTTTGCAATATTATGGATAAGAGTATTTTCATTTTACAAAATCTTATCTATCTCCAACCAAAAATTAGCATGTTATTCCTTGAACGATATTCCAGTTGAGCTCAAAATTCGCATACTTATATTCGCAAATTGCCATACCCTGAAATATTCCATGTTTATTCTCTTTTACGCTCAATTTTCTAGTCCAAGTCTCCTGTAATCACTCCCTTTCTTCGAATCCCATAATTGGAGAAGAATTTGCAGTACATGCTGTCAATATCTTCTGTGTCAGATATTGACAGAAATAATGCATTTTTGCTGCTTTCATAATTTCATGCAAATAACAAACTTTATCATCCAAATCCTCTCGTCAAACCCACTCGCGCATCGCCGGCAAAAGAAAAAAACAATTTGAAGTATTAGATATTTGCTGGGATCATGTGTTGTTATTGCATTCATTTGTTTTGTTCGCTTGCGTTCACTGCAATGCGCAGTGAGTGTGGACCGCTCCCCCTCTCACATTTCCCAAGGATCTTTGGTGGTTTTAGCTTTAAGTGGTTTCTAATTCCAGCAAGGGGATTATGCTGGGAGTGTTGCTCGTCAATTGAAATTCATTACAAAAACAATCCCGCCGATTCTGAATTCTGCACGTAGTGATAGGCAGTAGAAATCTTTACTTTAGTCTCCTCATGCAACACTTATCTGTTTAAAAAGGTGGACTATTGAAAAACGTAATGTGTGGAGCGGCTCTTTTCTATCACCAAGTGAACGGATAAATTTGCAAGACTCGGCAGTGTTTTGTTTTTGTTGTAGGCTTACAGCTACCGATAGTGGGGAAGGGCTCATAGGGTTGATTTGGTTTGATAATATAGGCCTAGGCCTATGTGATAACAATAATTGCGAAATGAGATAAAGAAATATATAGGATGTGGGCTAGTTTAATTTCATTTCATTCTATTTCGTCACGGTACAGGACTCAGCTTATGGCTTTTTTCTTTTTTTTTGCTAGTCTGTAAATTAAGTTTTGGCTTGTAAGTTACATGAACATGAAAATGTGCATCCCATTTATCCCAAACATTCTATTACAAGCGCATATGAAGATTATGTAAGATTTCATTCGGGATGTCTCTTGGAGCTATGTAGCAAAATCACCAATTGTCAATGTTATGAAGACTTGGTAATGAAGACGGGAGAGAAATAAGTCCTCCTCTGGTGAAGTACCCCTGCCCCATCCCCATCCCCCCCCCCATCCCACCCCCCCCCCCCATTATTCCTGGTAGGTTACATACCTTCTGCCTTCGTATGCATCATTTATTTCCCCCCCCCCCCCTCCAACTCCATCCTTTTCTTCCCATGTGCCTCTCTCTGCCTCAACGTTTTCCAAGCAGTGAGGGGATGTCCTTGGTCCCGCTGGCCATTCACCTTTCCTCCTGGATGAGCCCTTTACATTCCGCTCCTTTCTCCCATCAATTTTCCCCCCATTTTCGCCTCTCTGTGTATTCATGGTGTTGCAGGTTCTCTCTCCCTCTTGCTCTCCCTTTCTCTTTCTCTTTCTTGCTTTCTTTCTTTCTTTTTTTGCAGCTTTCTATTTTTCTCAAGTGGGGGAATTTCTTTTGGCAGTCAGTTGCTCTGTGTTTTCAGATTTGCTGCGAGGATGTTTGCTGTAGCGAAAATAATGTTCATGCTTATTAAATGAAGTTGCAAGTTAGGGATTAAGTGAGGGGGTGAGGGTGGGGGAGTTGAGGATGGATATTGGAGTAATGTGGTTGTTTTTGTTTTTTTTAAACCGTAATCTTTCGTAGTATGAGGTAGGGTGTTAGAGGGAAAAGAAGCACAATGTGAATATGAAGAGAAGCCAAGTGCTTTAGTGTATAAATTAGTGTCTGTGGAATGCAGCTTTAACTCTCAGAATTCAACATTTGAGAAAGAATATCAGCAGTGGTGGTTAGATGTGTCTTGTGTAGTAGTGTGCACATTGGGAAATGACCAAGAAAGATGAAATCCACAAGGACCACGCCCCTTTTACCTCTCACATAGAAATCACATTGCATTATGGGAACTCTACTATGCTTTAGGGTCATACATTGTGCCCTTGAGATGGGCCTGGAGGCAGGAAGTTGGAATGTGTCGCTTTTAGGGGTCACTGCTGGGAAAATACTTACCAAACATCCGGACAACATAAGGTCCAGTAATTCCATGTAAGCCTATGTACTCTTGGGCATACATAATTTGTATGTTTGTGTGTGAGTGTGTGTTTGTATGCATGTGTTTCTGTCTCTGTACATGTGTGTGTGTGTTTGTAATGTTAAGGGAATTCAAGGTGTACAAGGAATGGGGTGGGGTATGAAAAAAAGTGGATGGAGGGGGAGGGGAGGATTGGTAGAATCTACTTGCAGATACAATGCAAGTAACAAAATGAGAAGATGACTGAAACATAGCTAGAAAGCGTAAACCTAGGGGGGAGGGGGAGGGGCGGCAGGATGGGGGGAGGGATGTCTCCAAGAGCCAGCCTGCAGGAGACCCCTGTGGCCTAAATAGTCACGCAACGATCCGTTCAGCGTGGCCGGCGCAGCTGTAGGCCTTATCATTAGGCTCAGTCAGTCGCTGTAGGCTGGATATCAAGAGGTTATACACATCAAATACAATGTCACTTCTCTTCATACCACCTCTGGTATTCTTATAGACTAAAGTGCTCACATAAAAAAGGACTATCACCAAAAATTCACATGCATGTTTGCTTTGCAAGATTCTTGTTATTATGAAAATACATATTTCACAATGCTTCACAATTTTCATAATGCCAAGAATCTTGTAGATATCACTGAACAATCACACAGAAATTTACCAAGAGTTTTAATATGATTATTGTGACAATTTCAACTTTTTCTGCAAAATAGGGAAGAAAGACGCCAAACTTGTGTTGTTGTCAGGTTAGTGTCACACACTTCTGTGAATCTAATCTTTTGTGGTTTTCTTGACAATGTGTGTTTTTTTTTCTCTCTTTTTTTACAATGATTGCATAGGTCAATCCAAAGTTTCCTTTGATAATCAACCTGCTAACAGGTGTGTTGAGGTCAAACTGTCAGTCAGTGCCTGAGCTATTCGTTCACCTTGAATTATGATCATGCCTTTCTGGAATTCAGCAGTTTTTCATTTCTTTTCTTTTTCTTTTCCTACTAACAACATTAACTGCCAGTTAATATTCATTATTACCATTTGTTATGGTCGGGGGGGGGGGGGGGGGGGGGTGTGGTTGTGGTGGGGTGGGGACTCTGTCTTTTGTATGAGGTCAGTATGGCAACACTATTTGGTGTTCTCACCCAGGCCAGTGGTCATTTGACCTTTTGTGTCCTTGATGCCATTGTGACATGACGTTATGGGTACCACTAGCATTTCAGAGAACTGCTCCTGGGATGGAGTAACAGGTCATCAAACTTTTGTCAGCCCTATCAGTGCTGGTGCAGTATTTCTTTAACCTGCCTATGTCTCTCCCCCTCCCTCTCAGTCTCTGTCACTCCCTCTGTCCTTTTTACCCAGCCAACAAATCTAACTGTACATCAGTGGCTGTAGCAGAGAGGGTTAGGTAGATTTCTTCCAGCAGTTGCCATGGCGTTGCCATGGTGATGTTTATTGGCCCTTCCTGTTTCCTCCACACTGAGAGAGCTATAGAGGCGG
>JAWLSL010000094.1:0-12744 GCA_033980235.1 Diadema setosum
TTATTAATCTAATTTTGCTCAGAAATGCATAAAAAATTCTAATTATTAATGAATATGTTTTTTTAATCATCCAAAATGCAATATCCAGTATTCATCCACTCCTTTTTCCATTACTACAAGTATAATATCTCAGTTAATTTCATTGCTATGACAGATTTTCATGTATAAACCTAAATAAGACGGAAGTGTATCTCTATTTTGCATTTATTTTGACTTGTGTAATGTAAGCGCGGTTCGTGCAATGATAATTAATCGGCTCAAAGTATGTATGTATATTGTATGTACGCATGTTTGAAGTATGTGTGCATGACGCGTCCTAAGCTTCGTCATTAAAGTGTGCCTCTTTTCGTCGTGTCAAAATTTCAGTTCAGCATAATACGTTTGGGTTTTTTTATTGGTTGTTGTTTTTACCAGATATCAACGATTTCTCACTCATCACTAAATGTTCTTGACCAGCTTCATTGTTTTACTAAGTGACATATGACACCGGTGATACGTTGTAACCAAAGCAGTATAGAAGATTCGTTGAAATTCAAATCAGCGCACTTCGATCTTGTTGTCCTCCTATCTATCTTACAACAAGGTCATGAAATTCCTTGTACACAGGCTTCCTACGGGAGGAGCAGCCAGATCACCCCTGTTTCAATCGTCATCACAATTCTAGGACACCATTGTATTGTGTTGCAATAATAATAAATGAATCAATACAATCGACTTTGCGCGTGGCCCATTAACTTTGACACAGCCGGGCAGGCAGGGGAGGATGGGGTGTCTTTGTCGAGAAGAAAAACGCTTTTTAGGCCTGAAAAGTAATCGAAGTGGTATCGGTATCTCTCCGTTTAAGCACTTTTCTCATTTGGGTTTTTTTTTTTTCTCGGTTGTACGGAGGATTTAGCTTCATTTCTGTGAGGGTTTTTGATCGTTTCTTTTTCTTTTTTTTTTTGTCAAACCTGTCATTGCATTAATTCCTTCAAAATCTGAAAAAGAAAAATTTTTACTCATCATTAAAAGGAGGGATGTTTGAATTTAAAGATTACTGCATGTATGGTACATTGAATTTTCGCCAAAGTTCCTCTACACAATAATGCTTGACGTCTACCTCAATTAACATATGGCCAGTAGATTTCGGTATTTTGTCGTTTATTCAATATCTCATTCATTCATTTCAACATTACGCGGTTATGCATTCACCTGATTTTGAGGAATATTCAAGCCCCGAACACTCCTTGCCATTCAATTTCGTAAGTGAGGTATATTTGACAATATAAGGCAAACATGGTCCTATTCGTGCAAACAACTTCCTCTCTAATTTCTGGTAAGACATACGAATGGGAACACGCATTATACACGCACGCTGTCACACCTAACATAACAAACTTCCACACCCACACCCACATCCACACCCACACATTCACGCACACACACGCAAGCAAACACGCACGCACACTCACACGTTGGCAAACATGTTGACGCAGTATACACTCCGGATATTTTTTTTCTCTATGATTTGACATACACCACAGATGCATATATACACATTTAGAATCTACCTACAACATGACATGCCTCTACTACAGCTCCTACAGCTGAAGACGTAAATGAACTACTTTTTTATAAGACCGAATACATACAAGGCTATATTTGAGGGGGGCATTCAAGAGTTTTTGTTCTCTATATGGATTGCTCCAAAGAAGCCACATAAGGAACTAGCATTCAGCATGTCCTTCCAATCCCCATGACAATACGTACACCAGTTGCGTGATAATTGATTGTAAATATATCAAACAATTTGGATGACGTGTGTCAAATGAGTGCGATGCCGCGGCAGACAATGCGGCATGTAGCCATATTGATTGAGACATTTTAATGATGTCGTCGTGAACACAAAGCTATAGGAGAACACGAATCAGAGGATATGAGTTTTGATAAAAGACGCAACACGTGAAACATTAATGTGCTGGAAGAAGAAAGAAATGCTGAAACTTATTTATGAATATCGATTGATTTGGTCAGCTCGCGGGGGATTCCTTGTCATTGAACAATGACGTCATTATCTAGTAAAACATGGCGACAGAACAATAAATGCCCTACAATATACAGGTATAAAAGAATTGTACACTTCACATTAAAGGGATTATACAGTACTGATTGAGAGGAGGATTCAGGTTTATAATATTCCTAAGTGAGATAATGAGAAACCTCTTATGAAATATGAAAGAGCATGTAATTTTAAGAAGGATTCGTTTATTTGATGAAAATTGGTTTTCAAATGGGCGAGATATAAAAAAAAAGCGATAATGATAAAAAGAGACAGGCCACGCCTTTTATTAGGATCTCTTTGTTTCACCTTGTTTTTGGATATCTCAGTCATTTCAAAACCGATTTTCATCAAATAAACTTTTGCTTCCCCTTAGAATCGTATGCTCTTTGACATCTCATAGAGTGGTTTGTGAATATCTTACAAAACATTAAAAGCTAAATCCTCACCTCAACCAGAATTGTACAGTCCCTTTCAAGTGACATTGTAGACAATTCCAGGTAGCACATAAATTGAAAGTGCCATGTGCAGATTCTGACCCTTATTGAAGAGAAAACCCAATACCCTGAAAACCAAAATATAGTATACATCGAACAAGGATGAAGAGATAGAGGCTCACAAATTCCAGTAATGTGGAAAGGTAATTCCATAAAAGTATCACTTACTAATACCAAGTTCACCTGAGTAGAATGTATGTATGCTTTCTTCTTTTTTCCAGCTTCCTTGAGCACCCAATTGTGCATCCATTATGCGAAGCTGCCATAATTATGTCTTATGTCATCATCCTTGTTCATTGTGATTGTTTTATGAATTTTGAAAACTTTCTTTTTCCTCATCCCAATCACTATAAGTTCTGGAACTCTTGAGCCAGTATAATTAATATACAGATGTTCTAAAGCAGAAGTCTTCAAATCATCAGGAGATCTCCTTTACTAGATGGCATTTTAGGGCAAGGTGGAAAAATAAGATACTGAGCCCCGTTTTAACAGAGCCTTTCAAACTAGAGTTACCGCTGCGATGTCCGGGTAACGTCAGGGAAATTGTTTTCACACTGCCTGTTAAAACGGTCCCCGCAAAATATTGTTCGGACGTTGTCGCGGAAACTTTTGCCAAAATCTATAACCTAGCATTACCCTGACACTACCGCGACACCACCCTGGCAACCCTTCTATTACAATGAAACTGCGGTAACATTCCTTTGATACACTCAACTCGCATGTGCAACATTGCAGACAAGAGAATGATTGACACGCCATGCGCCGATCACGTGCATGGATTGTCACCACTGATCTCATTGTAGTTGAGATCAGTAATTGTAATAGCGCTGGGCGGTAGGTGTGTCAGTCGCATCAGTGGACACACCCCTTCCTGGAAACCTTATCGGGTAAGGTTTTCTGTGTATGTGTGTGTGTGTGTATGTGTCTTTAAAACGATCTAAACAGGGCTTCAGATCTCGTATTTGTTCAAGTTTTCGGCCAGCTTTGGCAAGCGAGATAGACATGACAATTTATCTCTCTTTTATAGCCATAATGTATACATAGACATTTTTATACATTGTGGTGCACAGACACCAATTATATCGACATGATACGAATACATAAAGATCATAAAATTATGAACAAAGTTAGCTAATCAGGACAGAACAGTATAAGCGCGCCTCGTATTCCGGTGCATGTTGTGACAAATAGCTCAAAATCACGGGTATTCTGTAAATTCATATACGAGAGTGATCCAGGAGCGAATGGAAAGGCATTTTTTGTTTTGTTTTGTTTTATTATTTTTTTTTAATTTAGTATAGACCCTGTTTATATCCCGATGGTGTCAGTAGTGTGAATAGTGTGAAACACGTAGGCGTAGGCGGGAATTAGTAAATCAAGCCGCGAGACGTGACGGGTTATCCTGGCGCATAACGTACTTGTGGGGGAGGGGCTGGGCGGAGAGGGTCAGTCTTATGAGACATTTTGGATGAAGCGTTTCGAGTTCATTACACCGGAGGGATTCTGATGGACGGGTTCGATCCCGACAATTATTCAGAGATCCTTGATGTTGATGGTGTGGTCTTGGAAAGTCGAAGAGTGTACGGGAGTGTTCTGCTTTTTTCCCTTAATTTCTGAAATGTGGGTGGAGAATAATGTGCAGAGTGTGTGTGGCATTTTGTTTGTTTGTTGGTTGGTTGGTTGGTTGGTTTGTTTGTTTTTTGTCTTGCCTACGCACTGTTTTAAAAATCCTTCTTAGGTTTGGGATTTGCAGTTGATGTGAGAAGTTAACGGAAAATTTTTTCATATTTTGCAGAGCTTTTGATTTTGTTGGTCTCAGTGACATCGTGTATGATGCATCTATAGTTGAGGAGCATTCAACAAGTCAGGCTTTTCTATCATTAATATATGTATATGTTATGTGCATAAATACTTATATATATATAGAGTATTACTATATATATATATATATATATATATGTGACCGTGCACCTCAAAACGAACATAAAGTCGCACACACTTATTTTGCGTCAGGACTGAAATAAGTGAAATGGGTCAACCTAGCCGAACTTGACTTTTCCACATTTTCTGAAAGAGCGGGTCTTCTTTTACATTATGCTAAAATTCGGTACCATAAAACGGGCAGGAAAGTGTGTTTTTTTAGCAGTTTATCTCGAACATTTTTGATATAATAGTGTGATTAGGTGTGTCTTCAGAATCCCTTTTTCATTTCTGAAAAACCTTGTCCACACTTTTCACTTTCAACTCTAATAACTTTTGAAAGGATAGTGCTACTGCGTTGAAAGTTGCATTAATTATGGACAGAATGTGTTAATGAAGCATGCCTAATTTCAGTTTAATCTGATAATCCCTTCATTGTTGTTACTCCAGTGGTTTACTTCCTGTTTTTTGTCCCATTCATCGCACAGCCAGCACGGTTTGGTAAAGATTAAGCGCTTGAATAGACACTGTACTTCAGAGCCTCTTTTCTCAGTTCACACTTTTCCTGAGGTTGTGCTTTCTTTCCAATATTTGGATAGGTTAGGAGAGTCCATTTGATTTGAGTTATACATCATTTTAAAGCTTAAAGTCTGCTCTTTCAGAATGTGGTCTTAACTAAAAATTCATGTTTGGCGACTTTTTTTTTGTTTTGAGGTGCACTGTCACATATATATATATATATATATATATATATATATATATATATTGTAACGAAATTCGGTGGAACCGATTCGATTTAACCGTTTCGATTATAATTTGTTATGATCGATTGTGCCTATAGCATAGAAAGGGGGCACTATTGGAACGTTTGGCAAATGCTGTAATGTGGTAGTGCAGTATTATGAGTTTTAACATTTATTATTAAATATGTGGTTACTTGTTTGTCATGGGCAAGTTTGGATTATTTTAATACCAGCTCCGGTTTAGACCGATGATACATGCCGAATTAAAGTAACCATGTACAAGAGATACTGCTAAAATGTATAATCGTTGTACGAATTTAATAACCACGCCAACATTGTAAATAATTTGAACTACTACTGCGAGTATTTTCCGCGTCGCTCACGGCCGTGCGGAGTGCCTCCTTTATCCGCGATAGGAGGGGAGGCATATAAATTGGCCGTTGTGTGACATAGTCCGCATCAAGCAGCCCGTGTATGATACATTCCAAATGTGTTGTTAATGTTCACTTCTATGTGTAATAAACTGTACATATGTTCCTGAATTGCTGCCTTCACTGTGTCTTCTTGAGAGTTCTATCACCAAGCAGCGGTATGCAGAGTTGGTGGAACGTGTTCCTGAGCTGGAGCAACGTTCCTGTTGGATTTCGGGTTTATTGGTAATGTGACTTGTCGCATAGTCCGTGCCCAATCCAAGTTCCAGTCGTCGTCATTGGATTTCGGGTATAATGGTAATGTGACTTGTCGCATAGTCCGTGCCCAATCCAAGTTCCAGTCGTCGCCTGAGGAAGTTGGTAACGGTGCGATACAGCACTTTACCCCGTGCCAACGATACCTGTGCCACCATATGGTTGTGAAAGGTGTTCCACGTTAGCGTGATTGAGTTGGTAACAAAACTTGGTAGCAGAAGTTGGTAGTAAAAGTTGGTAGCAGAGTTGGTAAGAAAACTTGGTAGCAGAACTTGGTAGCAAGAGTTGGTAGTAAAAGTTGGTAACAAAATAAGTGTACCAAGTTAACATCCTCTACAAGTGACGCTTGGGAGTGACATACTTTAAGTGATGCTGGACTTGGTACGTGTGCCGCTTGTGTTGGTGAGCTGCTTCTGACACAACATAAGACATGATAGCGTACAGACTAGTAGTTTTAATAATTTAAAGGGATCGTTGTAAACTGCAACAAAACGAACCCCGCCTACTCGGCCATCCTGACACGGCATATTGAAAACTTTCGGTCATCTGCGTGACCGCGCGGAAGCGCGGAAGCTACAACACGTAAAACGGGTGAAAAATCTCCAAATTTTCTCACAAAATCTGTCATAACTTTTGAACCGTAAAAGTCACGACATTGGGGCGCCCGGATTCTGAAAGTGTACACTTTAGGGATTTTTCACATGTATGTGACATTATTGTAAGATGTGTAGCACTGACGCAAATTTGATCTAAAAAGTACCTTACAAGACGATTTGTCTATGGCGAGCAGGACAAATTTGACCAATTTGAGCATTTTTTTCCGTCTTTTCATCCTTCCACACGGCATATCTCCATAACGAAAGCTCGCACAAACTTGGGGCGCGCGGTTTCAGAAAGCTGAGATTCTGCTCTTTCTTGTGATATAAGAATCAATTTCATTGGTAGAGCAGTCCTGACGCAAATCGACATCAAATTAAGACTACCCAATCACAATTGCTGTCATAGCAAACGTGTAGAGAGTACACGGGGCAATTGCGAGATGGGACTACCCGCGCCAAAATTGAGTTGTTTACTGCCGTGGTTTGCTGTTGTCTACAGTGTAAATTTCCGTACTTCAGGTTTTGTATCGAGGTGTACATCATATTCAAGTTAATATTTGGATACTTTTGTATGTGTGTGACATTATACGGCCTTATGAAGAGCATAACTTGCTTGTTTGCGAGCAAAAACGATCAGATATTTTCAGTTTTGATCTCCTCTTTCCAATGATGTCACTGACCGGACCGCTGCATTTCCTTCGTAGGTAAGTGCTAAAATGTTTTTTGCAACGTGGCAGCCCTCAGTTCATGCGTACTGCGTGCATGTATGTATGCACGACATGGGCTTCAGCTCGCGCTTGAGTACACTGCACTTGGATACTATACAATGTAGTAGCTATGAAATCATGTTGTGTTAGAATTATGGTTAGAGTCAATTTCTTTATCGGAAGTATCGAATGAATGAATGTAAGACTAACTAATGACTGACAAACACGTACGGTACTGTATTCTTTAACAGCCCTAGAACCGATGGGAGAACTCTCGTATCGAAGAAATATCAGTCTGAGTCCTGACCACCTTATTAAATAACTTAATAGAAATTGGAATCTACTCTTGTGTCTACCTCACTATAACTTCAGAGTCATTGTGTTTATTCAGATTCTGTACGTTCTATAGTAACTTGCTTTTATGATATAGTATATTGATATCTTGAGCTATGTTTCATTCTCTTTCACATATATGGTATGTTATTGAGAAAACTACGTAAATTATTAAGAAAAAAATGAAATGTTTGATAGATTGTGTGACTCAGGAGTGATATCAATTGAGACTTATTCGTGTAATTTAGAATTACACGTCGTAATAGTAGCTTAGTTATCTTCTGGGTCTTCATGATTTTGTCATTCTAAAATCGTTTTCATTCCAGGTAGGGCCTATCCTGTCATCTTCAAGTGCTAGCTCGGACCCTTTGTTCTTGGTGACTGTGATGAGACCGTATTGAATGGCACAACGACCTAAAAGAGGTCCCTCGGTCGACTATAGGGCATTGGCAAATGGGCCAACGTTGCCAAGAAAGAGAGAGAGGAACATCAAGGAGAAGTGGTCAACATCAAAACTTTATCCACTCGAAATCATTGATCACAAACTGGAAAACGACATTCCACGGGTGCTAGTGCACTACATTGGTTGGGACGAACGGTATGATGAGTGGAGAGACCTCGGAGACGTCATAAATATTCCCGACGAATTCAACTACTCTACGACACAATCCGAAACCTTGACTTTTTTGCAACTGGGGGCTTCTATTAAAGAGAATTTACACATCCAAAGGAAATCTGACTCACTTGTTACTCTACGCATCCCAATTCAGAGGACTGCATTTGATTCCATAAGCCCTCTTGGTCACATAGATAGCAGTGGATGGTACCATTTGTCTGATCTCAAAGACCTTAATAACCTGCTTGGCGAACAGTGGTATTTGAGGATTGTTAATGAGAACAAAGACTTTGCTCATATCGTGGAAGGAAGTGTAAACTTTAAACTTGTCGAGAGGTCTCCCCTAATCGAGTACAATGCTGAAGGCAAACCGACTTATAGACATCGTGGATTCTGCCTGATTTTTAAATTTGTGCGTGATCGCGGAAATTCACATTCTCTTCACAAGTATTTGTACACGCAAATGCAATAACTCAGGTAAGCACCTTTAAAACAGAACTAGGGAAAGCTTGAATGCAACACGTATAGGGAATGCACGGGATGAATGTGACATGTCAATGAAGGTGCATGAAACCAGGCTCATAAATCCCTCATAAAACAATTTGCAAAATCTTCATGTGCTGTCAAAGTGAGAGAGAAATGACAATTATAGGGGTTGTACACTGTAGAAAATATTTCCCTTATTGGTTATTATGTTCGTGTAAAATGTGTCTATAGGCGTGTCTGTTTATGTTTTCATGTGCTTGCAAACGTGTTCATATTTTTTTTTTTCTGAGTGCCGATTTCATTGTTAATTGAAAAATCAAGTCGTTTCTAGCTTTCGGTTCTATAGTGCGAGGTCATTGAAACATGGCTCCTTGGAGTTTATTTGTTTTACTTTTTTGTTGTTTCTGCATTGTCCACACTAGAGCTGTACCTGAATCCAATTTCAATGAGTACCCCCACACAATAAATCTGGAAGTTAACAATTTATTCATTTACACTTTAACTACGAAATCGTCAGAACCTCTTAATCCCCAAAATGTTGAAGTTGTGCTCGAGACCATTTTATCAAAGTACCACATAAAACGTGATCAAGTACACTTTGAGAGAGTTCTGAAAACCCTATTTGAGAAACTGAAACGGATGTTTCGTCGTATTAGAAATGTTTCGGGTGGCAAAAAACAGCAAATGTTAAAGAAATGGCAGGAATCAGACTATAACTTGGTACTCCCGCATCGGAGCGGATCTCCAACTAAGAGAAAAGTGGAAGAACTGAACGATGAACTTCACGAAACAAAAGATGAACTTCAAGAAACAAAAGATGAACTTCAAGAAACAAAAGAAGATCTTGACCATACCATGCAGGTAAAGAATGAACTTGAAAGAAAGCTAGATCGATTGACAAATCTCAAGAAACGGCAACGAGGTGAAAGAGGCAAAACCAAGGGAAAACTTCATTACAGTGACTCCCAGAAACAAAGGCACAAGAAACAAAAGATTGAAAACATTAAATCAACCTTTGAAGGTCTTTCGTCAGAAGGAGTGAAACCACTCATGTTAGTGTTTCTGAATGAATTTGATGAAGAAATTACAGTATGCCCGGAAAATTACCAAGGTGGAAAAACACAATATTCCCAACGTGATATCGATGAAATGATATACATATTAGATATGTACAACATTCCTGACAAAGGCTATCATGATATGTCAATGAGAGAGCGTTTTTTGGTCCCAAAATCTCATCATGTCATAGAGAGACGTCATGCCTTGAACGATAGAATTAACCTGAAAAATGCTAATGGTGGTTGGCCTGGTGTGTTTACTTCCATCACTGAGTCCCTTATCACAAAGCTGACAGATCCCAGAAGGGCCCGCTTGATAAAAGATGGAAAGGTCCGAATTAAATTAAGCGGTGATGGTACAAAGATTAGCTGTAAACAGCATGTCGTGAATGTGTCTTACACTCTGGTTGATGAAAGCACTAGCATGTCTGAACATGGCAATTACCTACTCGCAATCGTCAAGTGTGATGAGACTAACGCCTCTATAAAGTCTGCCCTTCGTGACTTGATTCTTGAATTTGAGAATTTGTCGGTAGTTAATGTCAATGATCAGACAATTCAAATTGAAAAGTATCTTGGTGGAGACCTAAAGTTCCTAAATCAAATGATGGGAATAGCAGGGTTTGCTTGTAAGTACTCTTGTTTGTGGTGCCACTGTAGCAAAGATGAACGATTTGACATGGCGCAATACTGGTCCATGATTGACATAAAAAAAGGAGCAAGAACTATCGATGAAATAATAACCTGCGCCCACAAAAAAGCTTCAGACAAAACCAAATTCAATTGTAACGAAGAACCCGTCTTTCCTTCTGTACCAGTTCACAGGGTTCTTCCAGATACACTCCATCTGTTATTGCGGATTTGCGACCAGCTTCTTCAACATTTGATCACGTTTTTGAGAAGGTGTGATAATATCGAAAAATGTTCAATGACGACCACCAAGTTGAACAGTGCACAACACATGAAACGATTTCAGACCTTTGTCCACGACGTCGTGGGTATACGTGATTGGAAATTCTTTATTTCCAAAGAAGGTAAATTGGACTACAGACCATTTAGAGGTCCAGAGCATCGAAGGCTGCTCAAAAAAATTGATCTGGATCACTTGACACCTACCCATCCAAACCTAGAGGGATGGAAAACATTGTGGAGGGAATTTCCCATGTTACTGTCGCAGATGGAAAGAGAACTAACTGAAAATGAAATAGATGAATTTGAGCAGGCAGCTAGAAGCTGGGTAGATTTATATTACAAGCTGAATTGTTCTACAGATATAACACCATACATGCATGTTTTGGCTTGCCATGCTCCCGAAGCTATGCGCCTTCATGGCACCTTGTCAAGGTTTTGTCAGCAAGGTTTGGAAAAGGTCAATGACCTGGTAACAAAGTGGTACCAACGTTCAACTAATTTCGGAAGCAAGGCCATGGAACAGATAATGGCGAAGCAGTACCGGCTTCACTATTTGGAAAGTGTTTGCAGGCGAACCCCTAAATATGTTGTCACATGTGGCAATTGTTTGAGGGATGGCCATAATAGAAGAACATGTGATGAGCAATGATTTTGTAAAATAGTAGGCTTGAAAAGGAATAATGTACATGAACCTTAACACTAACATTTACATTGACATGGACATTAACAACAACGTGTTCTACACATTGATGTTCACACCCGTACAAGTATAGATGAAGAAGAGATTTTGGTATGAAAACCGAAAGATAATGATATTGATTCTTCAGGTGAATCCGTGAATGGGAATCATTCAACACAGATACAGCCATGTTTTTTTTTAACTTCTGATCCCATGCGACATGCATTCGTAATGTCCTATACTATTATTTTGTGTTATTTGTGTGTGTGTGTGTGTGTGTGTGTGTGTGTGTGTGTGTGTGTGTGTGTCAATTGGTGTGGCCTATAGTACGACTAGTATTATGAATCCCGTTTGCCTACTTGTTGTTATCATCTGTACATGATTAGATGCTAGATCATACATCATATAGATTCCATGCTTTGTTTGCTTTTACATGACTTTTACTATTCAGTTTATAATATTATATGCATGTATATCTTTGAACAGCATTCCTGAAAGCCTTTAGTGGCACATAGTTTTGCCTTACCAAAGACTAACTTGTAACATGTGTATTGTCTTGTTAGACACTATCAAACCAGATAGTGTTAGTATACTGAGCGTTGATTAGCAATGTGTAACATGCGTTTAATATTGAACATACACCTTTCAATAGTTCATGAGTATGTGGTAGTACGTTTAATACCGGAACATGATATACTGCATTGTTTGGACTGTCCATATTTTTACACCACGATTTATTATAACATGCAAAATTATGCCGTGTATATAGGCCTATACTCTACTTTTTATACTTTACAAGTCGTTTAGATGTTAGTTGTCGTTGTTTTTCATCTGAATTATGATTGTTCTGTTTGTTGTTGGCTGAAGATCTCTGATCACTATTCTTCGTTCCACAAAAATTTTGTACTGTGCCAAAGATTCTTTCAACTCAGAATAACGTGTGCCTTTTGTATTGTATCTTGCCATTTTGATCAGTTTGCATTATGAATGGTTTGTGTAACTCTTCAGTTCCAGAAATATTTCTTTGCCAAAGAATCCTATGCATACTTATACTATGCATCAAGTAAACAACCTTACAAGTCGTTTAGTTGTTAGATGTCGTTGTTTTTCATCTGAATTATGATTATTCTGTTTGTTGTTGGCTGAAGATCTCTGATCATTATTCTTCGTTCCACAAAAATTTTGTACTGACGTGCCAAAGATTCTTTCAACTCAGAATAACGTGTGCCTTTTGTATTGTATCTTGCCATCTTGATCAGTTTGCATTATGAATGGTTTGTGTAACTCTTCAGTTCCAGAGATAATTCTTTGCCAAAGAATACTATGTCTTAAATGTGTTTTGTGTGTGTGTTAATCAAAGGAAGGTGCAAGGGTCTATTCACTTTTTGCATGTTGATGTACTGCTGTCGGTAGACCTATACTTGTCAGTGTATGCCCGTGCACTTATGACTATACTATTAGGGTTACTAG
>JAWLSL010000095.1:0-11847 GCA_033980235.1 Diadema setosum
TCCACATCTCGGGAGTTACAAGGAGGAGCAAAATAATAATGTTTGTCCCCAATACTTTTATGGGGGAAACCATCCCCCTCCATCGACGCCTCTGCATATGAGGGAGCTTTTGTAAGTGAAAGATCTGCTGCACACTCTTTGATAAAATATAAGGAAATACGTCAATCTCAAAAGTGTACAAAGTCTATCGAAAGGGACTCAGTAGCGGAGCTTTTGCATATTTATGATTGAAATTCAACGATCCGGCGCATAGTTCTAGCGGTAGTTGGACAATTTTCCACAAAGAAAGTTCGAGATTTGTCCTCATCTCGGGAATTGCTTGGGGGACAAATGATTTGTCTGCCCCCAACATTTTCGTATAGGGGCGGGGCAAATGCCCCTTTGCCCCCCCCCCCCCCCCCCTCACCCCGAGATAGATTCGACGCCCCTGATCATCCCTGGGTATGCCCATAGATGTATCAGATTCATCATCGTTTCAGGAATGATTCAGGAAATGGAGGGGGGGGGGGTTCAATTATGGCGGTATAGTTTTTGTTATTGTTTGTTTGTTTGTTTTCGTGCATAATTTGCAGATGGTCCCGAGTTGCTCGCGTCATAGCATGTTTACATGTAAGCCTATGCTATTTAACGTTGTCAACGTCTGGACCATACCTTATGGTATTACATACATACCATACCATACCTTATGGGATTACATATTACTTTCTTCGCGAGCGAGCGCTCGAGAAAATTATGTATACATTATCCCACAAGATAGAATACTGTTCAGCTCTGTTACCTGTCTGAAGGCGAGCGTACGAACGTCATGCTATGTCAAAATAAATACAATCACATTTCTGCTTCCTCCATTTTTTTCTCAAATTTCAGGGGGGGGGGGATGATTGTACAGGCCATCCCCCCTCCTCCATTTCAGGGGGGGGGGGGGGATATATCCCCCATCCCCCCCCCCCCCCCCCGGATTTACGCCCATGATTCAAATTCAGAATCCGAGCAATCAATTGCATTTATGGGAACAAAGACGAATTTGATTCTTACATTCTCCAGTCAATGAGCGGCGGAGACGAACTTCAATGACAATCGACGAATTTTTAATGCGATGTCATTGAAAATGGTTGGCGCCAAAAAAAAAATTACAATGACTATTGACTAAAGTGAAGTTAGGATTTGCATCCTCTGAGCTTCAAAAATATTTGAAATTGAATCTTAAAAGTGCAAAAATGGACAGGAAAACCTATATTTTTATTATTATTATTATTATCATTATTTTCATCAGCTCAGAAGTTGAGATGCTTTATATATATAGGTTTTCCCGGCCAATTTCGCACTTTTGTCAGTCTATTTGATAGAAGGTTCATGCAATTTAGCAAAAACCCTCGTTATTGCACAGTCTGTCTTTCAAAATTGCAACTTGTGCGTTCAATTTAGCATTAACACTTTTTCAACTGAAGTTCGTAAGACAAGCACCATTTCGTTATTCGTTCATTCAATTTAGAATGATATATACACGTGATCACGTATAAAATTATGCTGCGCTCGTTCATTCGAATTCATTTTTGGTCATCCAATTTAACATCTTCCGCAGTCAATTTAGCACATATGTTTATGCTTTGGTTCTTTCTTTATTTTCTGTCATCATAGTAATTGTTTTGTAAGCATCATTACATTTCATATTTTTAGAGATTTAGAGATTTTAGAGATTTTGGCAACAGTTCTTTTTTTTTCAATGTGCTTATTGAGTCTCCCAGTCCGAAGATAGTTCATGCCCCCAACTTATCTGGCCATTGAGCGCTTTATTCTGAGTGTGTCGGCCAGTTCTAGGAAGTCATGGTTATGATCCTCAAATGTCTCTATAATTCTTTCTCTGTCTTCTTGAGATATACGTCTGTGTCTAACTTGTGCTCCAAAATGAATTTGAATGAAGAGATCATAAAATTGAAATACCCAACATGGCATCTACGCTAAATTATGCTAAAACCTGCAGCAACAAGGAATTGGACTGACAAAAGTGCGAAATTGGCCAGGAAAACCTATATTATGAAGAAAGGCATGAAACGAAAATGTATTTATGACTGATCTTCTTAACACTTATTATCCAGGACATAGATTGTTACTAGATTTTGCAGTCCTACTGCAGAATGGAAGGAAGTATAATTTTCTGGTTAGAAATATTCCGTATCCATGGATACGAGAACCAAATAATGATGATTTGAAAATACAAAAGCTGAGCTGTCTTATAAGGCCAAGCATTTGGAACCTGTCAATTAGGCCTACCGCCTAGGACCACAAGCGGCTGTATAGAGGATCGATCTTCGGCTTGTCTTCCCTGAGGCGCCAGCGAGGATCGATCTGTGTTTAGGTCTGATTTCTTATTGCAACCTTTGTATTAAGCAAAAGAAAACTGAATATGCTAATGAATATGTAAGTAAGTGAATACCTCTTTATGCTTTTTATGACCACCATATGCTCACTATGAAATGTCTGCTGGTCCGTATATTCGCACATTTGTCCACTCACAAAAGGGCAGTTTCAACAAGATGAACGTGACCCTCAGGCCAAGGTTAGAAATATATATAATAATTATATAACTATAAATGATGGAACATACCTTTCATCAGGACTACTTTATTTAACTTTGTTCCTTTTATTTTTGATATTTCATCCATTTCAAAACCGAATTTCATCACATGAACTTTGGATTCTACTTGGAAAAGGTAATATAGGTTTTCCCGGTCAATTTCACACTTTTGTCATTCAAGTTCCTATTCCGAGCTTTCAGTTTCACGCATTCCACACTCGTAGCACTGAATCAGCAATCAAATTCAAAATCCGGTCATTCGAATTCACTATCGGAGCATTCAAATTCACCATCGGAGCATTCAAATTCACTATTGGAGCATTCAAATTCAAGAGAGGAGCACGCATTTCAGCAATGAGCATTCATATTCATCTCAAGCTGGTGACGGAATCTCGTCGGTCATTGAAATTCGTGAATAGGCAACCAAGTTCCAAATGACTGCATTCAATTTAAAAGAAATCCTGAATTTAGTTAGTTTGGGGCTGTGCATGTGTGTCTTTTTCATTTAGCTTTGAATATATTGGGATTTATGATGAATATTATTAATTTTGCAGTATTTGTTGTTGTTGTTGCTTGGTTTAACATTGATAAAGAATACTCTTCAATGATAATCATCTTCTGTCTTTAAAGCACGTACGCTTCTACCGAAATAACATCCAAACGTGCAGTGAAGGATACAGCCAAGGCAGTAGATATCTGGATGTGGTATATCCATTGTCATCCTTTCTAATCGAACACGCTTTATTTTCGCTTTCCTTCTTTCCTGATTGAGAGAGAGAGAGAGGGAGAGAGAAATCATTTTATTTTTCTTTCGAGCAAACTGAATCGCGTTCCACTGCATCGTTTTTTGGTTCATCACATTCAAGCTTTCTCTTGATAACATCGAACGGAAATGAACGTTGTTTTGTAAACACGTACTTAAAGAAGTTTCCGGTCCTTGATTTTGTCATAGCCTACCACTGATATTTCAAGTATGCAGCAGATAAGGACCTTCATTGTTAGTACATTCCAAGAGGTAATCTTATTTTCAGATATTTTGGACACAAACTTTGAATTAGATGCGAGTTTCATCACTTTGTGCCATCTACAAATTAAATCCCAAGTGCTGATCTGTAAATTAACAAACATGTCGGAAAAAAGGAACCGGTGGGACTCGAACCTGTCATCTACTGCTTTCCGGGCAGCGACAGTACCACCAGGCTGTCCCTGGTTGCCGGCAGTGACACGATGAACATGGAACAAATACCCAAGCTCCGAAATTCCGACATTGTTATATTAAGTAGTCTAAGGCGGACAAGGCATATTAAATGAAAGAAAGATATTATTCAGTGGGGTGAAGGTTTAGATGCGAGTTTCTTCACTTTGTCTCCCTCTACAAATTAAATTTGTTAAGATTGTTAACTGCTGATCTGTAAATTAACAAACACGTCGGAAAAAGGGAACCAGTGGGACTCGAACGTGACATATATACTGCTTTCCACTACCACCAGGCTGTCCCTGGTTGCCGGCAGTGACACGATGAACATGGAACAAATACCTAAGCTCCGAAATTCCGACATTGTTATGTTAAGTAGTCCAAGGCGGACAAGGCATATTAAATGAAAGAAAGATATGAATAATAACTTTCTTTCATTAAAACTTTAAATTGTTTTTTAATATTCACTTGTAATCCAATTTGCATTGACTTTTGTTCCGGAAACCTTGTGATGTTAATACCACAAAAAGATGAAAACCGATCAGATTTACAGTTGTCCGTTGTGCCAGTCATCAACTTAAATTGTTTCCCAATTGAGAAGAAAGCGGACGAACGGGAACCCCCAAAGTTAATGTTTGTTGCGATGATATCAAATTATTTGTATTTTTACTTAAAAAGCGGAACGAAACGGACAACTTTTGACCCAGTTAACTATTTTTAGCCTGTTCTGCGAAGAGCCACGAGGAAGTACTCGCAAACACGCACACGTAAATAAACTTTTGACAATGTTTTGATTTCTGTCCAAGGTTCAAATTGCACAGGAATTTTACTCATGAGTAAAAATGTAATGCTGAGTTCCGCAATATTGAGAGTATCAGGCTACCTAAAATGGACAACACTTCTTACACTCCCATGTATAAATATTGTTTTATCTGCGTGGATCGGCAGCTATGTCTGTATTCCAACATAATTATCTTCTTAGTCAGCTTGGTTTCACCGCGCTTATTTCAGGAATATATGTATATGTATATGTGTATATATATATATATATATATATATATATATATATATAATGTATTATATAGATAGATAATGACATATTGTTTTTTGTTCAGTGTAGCTCTACTGGACGTCTGATTCAGAAAAGTAATGCAGTAATTTCCGAGATCTCGGACGAGATGTATATAGTCCTCATTACTTTCCGTCTTGTCCCGTGTTCTCACAATTATTTCACTGTTAAACAATGTTAACCTTTCAATATGACTCGAATTCAGAATGGTTCGACCGCAGACGGACAGGCCATACATTAGCTGAGCAGTTTATTAAAAGTATACGCGGATGTTGCAAATTTGGTCTCAAAAGTTGTGCGAGACTTGACAAAGTCAAGAAGCCTCGCGACAGATTTATAGCGCGAACCCCCCCCCCCCCCCGTAATATGTGCTTACATGTAGGGCCTACATAGTAGGGTACTTAGGGGGGGGGGGGGGTGGTCACCATGCACCCCCAGGACTCCTCAAAACTTACTTGACTTTGTTTTGTTCAAGTCTCACGCAACTTTTGAGACCAAATTTGCAACTTCCCCGCATACTTTTGCGAAGTAACGCCCATTTTTGTAACGGAATGTCGTCCCAAAACGGGCACAATTTTGTGCTTTTGTGTACATTTCCTATGGAAAACAGGTGCTCTGTCATGAAAGTCATGAAAACCTGATTATTTTTTACAATTAATCACTTTCATTGATTAGTTTTGTGCTAATTATGGTAGAAAAGTGATCGATGACAATTTCCAATAGAAAAACAAAGAAAAAACAAAAGTTGAAAAAGTTGAAAAACAAGGAAATACATAAGAAATTATGAAAAACAATAGAATACATTGAATTTCACCTAGAACAGCCACTTTTCGTTCCTATTAACATCTTGATTATGTTTTGATATGTCATGAGGATCCTGAAAATGTAAGTTTCGAGGAGTCCTGGGGGGGGGGGGGTGCACGGTGACCCCCCCCCCCCCCCCCTTAGGTACCCGACTACTAGGCGAGCTTGCCTAGTACCTCCATGGTTAGAAAGCCTGTGACTGAGTGGTTCCGCCCTGATCGGTTTCAGGGCGTTATCTGTTGACATGTCGATGTTAACACCGTGGGTAATTCATTTTTTTTTTTTTGTAGTACGGCTTAAGGATTTTTTTTAACAGTATTCGTTTAATCTTACCACTGATTTCTGGTCATTGTATGCAAATACACGCATACACACAAGACCGAAACATGCGCACACACAAAGGAAAACAGGGACTAGCAAACGTGGCAGAGTTCGCCTAGTGATTTGTCTGTAGTTCAATTCAATTCAATTCAAGTAAAAGATGATTTTATTTCCATATAAAGTAATACAAATCACTATACATAACGCTTACATGAGTACATTATTTTAAGGAGCTTTGAATCACATGCGTGTCAGTTTCAACAAAACATGAATACAATATTATAATGATATCAACTTTGGTTTGGATAAATAAACAAGCAACACAATCTTATTTTGTAACTGTACATGGAAAAGAGGAATTCACAAGAAAAGCATAGCTTGTAAAGACGTCAATCCGTTCAATCACAACACATTTTCAAATGTAATTTCTGATGATGAAATACGGCAAATTTTGTCAGGAAAAGGTGTCTTGGCGTAGTCCCTCATTAGGAACAACCCTTTGACCATGCACACAACTACACTTACTCGTGACTTACACATTTTGCAGTGGTTTATTGACACGTTATTCTGGATTAACAATTCCAAATCCTGATGGCGAGGGGACAATAAGCAAACTCAATAATCTTGCTCCTTCGCTACAGAAGATGACAATAAAATGTTTGTCAACAAATATGAAATCTTACATTTGAAAAAGGCTTTTTGTCCATAAACCAAACGAGTCACAACAAGTCTTAAGATACGAAGATTTCCATTCGTTCATGGCAAGCTGTCAGTTTCACTCTTAAAAAAAGTTTTATTCAAAGTCGAGAGCACAGAACTGAAGAAAAGAGCCAAACTGCTTAAAGCAATTATTAAAGACACTGAATGAAGACCTAACAAATATAATTACTTTTTTTTTTCATTTTTGTTTCGCAAAGAATTCAGATATCCTCTCTATAATCACCGACTTTGCACATGCTTATTTTCTAAACGCAAGCTACTTTAACCCAAATGGTCCTAATATTAGACTGTGAACACGAATGTGCCTATTGTAATCGGCTGATATGATCATTAATTTTGTAAGTTTGTTTGTTTGCTTTTTACTCTATACTTTACTTTCAGCCAAATGATAAATTAGTGATGAAATGTGCGCTTGTAAACATCAACAATGCAAGACAATGTGTACTTTATAGTGTTTCAATCAAACTGTGGTACTGACTGGTCGCAAAATCATTCAACGGCAAGAACAATGTCTTTTGCACACGTCACATTGAACAGCCTATCATGGTTAGCAGCTGGTCGCTGAGATTTTCGACATGGGTACCGGTTGGATGCACATTGTCATACTCTAGCTGAGCTTCAGTCATCTGCCATGCATTAAGGTAGCCAATTTTAAGCGGGAACCGCTCCAATGCGAATCGAATTCTATGTTCCAAATCCCGAGCGTACCAGTCGCTGCAACACGAGTACATAACGAAATGGTAACCCTCTCGCGTGTTGGCGCCTTTGAACACCAAAACAGCACTCGGGTTTCGTTCGTGTAGTCTGCGCATGGCTGCTAATATTCCATGCAATCTTTGTTCCAGCAATGTAGGCTTACAAGAGGTAAAATGAGCCCATAGCGACACTACCACTACCACAGTGGATTCGTTGTTGTTGATTTGATCTATCCGATTAGCCACATACTTAATATCTGATGTGTGCGTCCATGCATTCTTTGAAATTGGGAAACCGTGGAAGGCGTAGAAAGTTGATATATTCCAAGTGGTATCGCTCCCTGTTAGCGGGCCCGTATAGTCTGCTTGATCGATGCTGTGAATGGTTTTAGTGAGTTTCAGCTTGTCAATATAGAACATACTCAACTGACGGATTGTGGAGTCACCGAAAAAGTACACATGTTTGTTCTGTAGACAGGATCGTATGTGGTCTGCAGTTGAAAAGCGATGAACTTTGCAGTCTGACGGAATCCATGTACCATTTGAGTAATATCCAGCGACCTGCGGCTGAATTTTGGATATTCCCGGCGAACAGATAGGAAAGGAATTAGCTAAATTTTGCAGATCGTCTGAAGAGTTTCTTCGCGCAACATGCACCAGTACAGTGGCGCCAGACACCGGATATACCCAGCTGATAAAAGAAAGAAAATCAGTACCATCTTTAAAGATAAATAAGATCAATCAATCAATCAATCAATCAATCAATCAATCAATCAACCAAGTAATCAATTAATTAATTAATCAATCAATCAATCAATCAATCAATATGTATCAAAGAATATCATAATATTATAGGTCAAACGACTACTTTAAGAGTTTGACAAGAAGGCACGTCAATGCTGTTACATTTTGCAGAGTTAATGAAATAATCCTGATTTAATCGGAAATTTCCGAAACCAACATAATAAATAGAGTCTTTAAAAAGAAATGAAGAGTTTTATTTGCAAAAACCGATAAGTCCATTTTTGAAGATTTTGAAGTACAGTCTCTGTCATAAAGTACAAAATAATACCTTTTAAATGATATATTGGTTACTACATATAAAGGTATATTTTTGTGGTTATGGTCAAGAGAAGCAAACATTTTCTTATTATTCTCTTTATTTTTCTTGACCTTTAATCGCAAATATCTCCATTTGACAAATATGGACTTATCGGTTTTTGCAAACAAACTCTTCAAATACTCGAGAAGAAAATTTCGAGAGTAATCACGATAAGCTATCAATGTCCACACCCAGTTCTCACTTTTCATAACTTCCTGCAATACCCACACGTGATGTCAAAGAGATTGATTTTCAAATTACTCTTCAGGTCAGTATGCAGTGGCGGATGGGGGGGGGGGGCGCCCCCTTTCATTTTATGTTAAAACAAAAGAAATTAAAAGGAATGCAAATGTCAGCCAATTGTAGTAGCACCAGAATATTGCACTGAAACCTTTTTTTTTTTTTTTGGGGGGGGGGGGGGGGGGGGGGGCTTGTCAGCCGATGAAACCCGGGAGCGGCACCAGATTTTTTTTTTTTTTTTTTTTTTTTGCGCCCCCTCCCCTTTACGGAATTTCTGGATCCGCCCCTGGTATGAGCAGAATTGTTATCGTTAATGCTGTATCAACATCAACAAGCCCGCAGACAAAAGACTTTTGATTTTCTGTTACCAAAAAAAAAAAAAAAGAAGTGATGTCTATATGTTTTTGTCCAAAAATGAAATAAGATTGAAAATTGAAAAACTTCAATAACTGCCCTCTCTTCATCAGTTTCCTTTATAACTTCGTGCTTACTTTCGAAGTTTTCCCACATTACGTGTTTTCCCTCATGTAGTCATATTTTATTTGCAGCAGAATTGCACATTCATAATCGTCGTGGTAAGATGCTGATGTTTTTACCAAACGCTTTAGTCGTCTTCATTGGGAAGAGTGATATAGTAGTGACAATGACGACGATAGATGTCGCACGATGCCAGCTGGGTATTAGGAACTTTCGACACACACACACACACATACACGCGCATATATATATACATATAAATTATATATATATATATATATATATATATATATATTCGTATGCATGTAAAATTGTTAATATTATGAACCTATGAATACGTCCACTGAAAAACATCACTGAGATAAAAAATATCATCAAACTTTTAACAGATTGTTAATTATTATTAAGTATTATATACTTTGAAGTCATACCACCCTCCCCCCGATTTTTTTTTTTTTTAACCGTTCTATTCAGATCCGAAGACATGGTGTAGCCTAGCAATAACCTACACAAAAAAAAAACTTTTTTTTTTCTTTCGATTAACAATAACTTCAAATACTCCATTATTACTATTCAGTCACTGAACTGCCCCACATTTTCTAACCCTATTAGGTACTTCGTGGAAAAAAAAAGAAGTCGCCTTATCCCCCCCCCCCCCCCGCTGATTTTTTTTTTTTTTAACCGTTCTGCCCAGATCAAAAGACGTGTTGTAGTCTTTGTGTCTGAAGTCTAACAGTCGCCTGCATACGCACAAAAATCTTCTTTTCTTTCGATTCACAATAACTTCTAACATTCAATTACTACTATACAGTCACTGAACTAAACCACATTTTCTAACTCTATTAGGTACTTCGTGGAAAAAAAAAATAGCTAACACGTGCACACACGTTCAAACAAACGGACGCCCACACATCGAACAAAACAGAGCAATATACTAGCAGACTTGTAAATGCAATCTGAGCTCAGACCGTTTTACCATGGAGGTTCATGAGATGGAGTCACAACAGTCTTATTCGCTTTGATCCCATGTTTGATGCCGCCTCACTGATATATTCGAGATATGTGCCATACTGGATCTACCCCGCAGATACGAAGATTGATTCCCTTGCCATGGCATAATAACGTCTCTATGACGGTAATAACTTTTTCGCCATCTCTATACTTACAAAAGATGAGCTGTAAATACGTCCCACGTATGTAAAATGGTCAAGACACGGTGATGCGCGAATATAAATTGCGCAAATATTGGTTAAAAAAAAATCACAATTAATCGATTGTGATATGTCTGGACACTAATATGACATATCAATTCATAAAGAACTATTCTTGAAAATTATACCATATAAATTGGCTTTGTCGGAAAGACTTGGAAAAGTGATAAAACCGACTTTCCAGATGTGTACAATTTCAAACACTGCTTTCACAACATACAGCTTAGATTCACAATTTTGCACATATTTTTGGACGTGATTGACTTTTGTTTGATATGCTTTATTACTGGGTCAAGATTTATTTCATTTAATATGATTATGAACAAGCAGAAGATGTTCTTATCAAAAATGAATCTTCAGATTGCTCAGAAAAATGACGGCAGCGAACTACGATCATCAAAGACACAAATGCACCTGTTGTTGTTGTGTTGTGTTTTGTTTTTTTGGTGTGTGTGTGTGTGTGTGTGTGTGTGTGCATCCACATGTGGAAAAGTGACAGCTGTTTGAATAATTACAGCCAGTTGGAACTCTCGTATCAGGGCAATTCCCCCCGAGGACAATTACCCCCCGGCTTAATACTGGCTAGTGATATTGGTTAGAGTAAATTATTATACTTAGGGTTAGGTTTAGGGTTAGAGTTTGAGTTGGGGTTAGAAGGTTCAGGATTAGGATTAGGATTATAGGGTCAGGGGAAGGGTCCGGAGGGGTAATTGCCCAAGGGGTAATTGCCCTAGACCCGGAACCCCATCTCCGGAATCTCCTTGATTATACCCACTGGCCGAATGCAGCTTGTTCTTTCTCATTCATTAACGAGACAGATTCTTCGTTGCTCTGGACCGCATCCAGTCGGTGCATGACCCTGTCGGTGCATTCGAATCTAGTGGGTTTCTCGCAGTACCAGGGTGAACCTGTGCGTTTGTCGGTAAAGTTACACAGGCCACTTTCTTTCTGTTGACAAAGAAAAATAAATAGCAAATGCGAGTAACCTGGCAAATCCAGATGATGACGGTAATTTGTGACTCTTATTGCCCTTTAGTTGTTTACTACATCAAGGCATGATCTGGTAAATAGTCTGGTAAATGCAACGGCACATTTTATAATATTGTACGTATAATTTTCTTAATATGAATTTATGTGTATGTATATATACGTACATAAATGTACATATATGCATATGATATATATTTCCTTTTTTTATTGGTTTTTTTTTTTTTGTTCGTGGTTAAGATTATCAATACCATCGTAAAGAATATAAAATGTGTCGCACACACCATGGAAGGCCTTGGTAGGGAATTGCAGTACACCACCTCTACCTCTTCACCGGGGCGACTAAATGCACCTAGGTAGACTTGTCGCGGCTGGTGATTCTCTCGGATATGATCAAGAACGTAGACGGCTTCGCTGGAATGTACCAAGCCTACGTAGATCCTTACTACAC
>JAWLSL010000096.1:0-11263 GCA_033980235.1 Diadema setosum
AGGGCTCAAGTGGCAGTGCCCATAGATTGATGATGATAGTATTTTTCTGCCCCCCCCCCCCCCCATCTACGGGAGCCATCTTGAATTTCAAAATGGCCGCCAAAGGAGACATATTTCTTTGATAAAAAAAAAGAAACTAAAAAAGCTAGAGTGCATATTCCTTTTCAAGACTACACTTTATTTTGGGTGTCAATTAAAACTGGGAACATACTCAAACAGAGCTGTGGCAGTGGCCATCTTGGATTAATTGAGATTTCAAAATGGCCTCGAGTTGTGACACCATTTTAAACAATATCTTGACCAGTAATCATGACAGGAAATCAATTTTCATCCGGTGTGAGTGATTTGACAAATTGAGGACGAGTTGATAAATTCATGTTTTAAATGTCTATTTGCTATGGCTACTAGAACTATGAATAATGGTGTTGCAATGGTACTCATATGTAATTCAACCAACACAATGTTGTTCTTATGTTGTGTTCATGTATGTATTAGTAATGATCATGATAACTACTGGACAACTTCACAGCTACCTGCATGGTTTTTACATACTTGGAGGCAATCACGACTTAAATTCCATTCTCTGCGGCAGACCATGCATAAATCTCACACAGTAACATAGCAGACATGTGCAGCAGGAGGGGGATCAGTCTGGAATGTGCCTCTTCGGCTGAATGTTTATTTCCTCCTAAAAAACAAAACAAAACAAAACAAACTTGACCCGAGAGACCCTTGTCCACTAGACTGGTCAAAGGAGGCTAGACTGCAGTACACACAAAAAGGGCTTGCTGTTTCATTACTGCTACTCTGAATGTAGACAAGAGTAGTTACAGCTTTGTTTCTTGGATAACGTGGTTCATGCAGTTCTGTACACTTGACAAAGGGGTTTTAAACAGTTGGTAAGTCCAACATTTGTTATATTCCCTAACCACATTACACAAGGAATGACTTCGTATCATTAATATTCATATATACCTTTCTCTTTGTTCCTTACTTTCATTCTGTATAGTGAAAGGGGAAGTCATCTTGAATAGTTCCTGTCATGTGATATCCAGATTAAGTTCATGAGATTTGTCGTGAATATCTATACATTGATAATCTGTAGGCTATAATTCGAGAGTTTGTCCTAACATTTTCTTAGAGTTTGAACAGTTTGTGACATGTGTATAACAATAATCAAGACAATGTTCGGCGGACTGGCATAGTTTTATGCAGTCCTTTGACAAAATACCTATTAGTACAATGTATTAAAAAATATATATACCTTGATTTGACCTGTGCAAACATATGAGGTCATATTTGTTTCCCTGCAAATGCTTTATACTTCAGTATTAGTTAAAACCCCATGCATTTGGATAATCACAATGAATTATGATGATTCAACTGAACAAAACAGGGTTTGTCATAAGCGATGGACCGGGGCCACTAAAAATTGATGACAGGCTACCAATTTTCTAAAAAGGCTATGTTTTGTGGCCGCATCGGTCGGCTGAAATTCAAAATGAATTTCTTTTCCGTTTATTTCGGGCCACCAACATTTCTTATTCAAATATTACAGTGGCCCGAACTGGCAACCAGAGGAAAATGCTGGTGTCGAACCCTGCAAAATAATTACATGTACAGGTAATAGATGATGCAATGTACACTTGTATGATTGAAAATATTCTACTTTTTATACACTTAAAACAAGAAATACGACTATTGGGAAATATTGTTTGCTATTTTCAGTAAACCGTCTTACATCTTACGTCTTCGTCTCTATACGTTTCCATACACCGTGTTTACACAAAAACTTTGTCTTGTTACAACGTTGAGAGAGTCAATGTGCGATTGATTTAAAGAGACACGTACAGTATATGCAGTGTATATGACCACATATAGTTCGTACTGACTGCGTTCATTGTCATGTTGTCGCGTGTTTGATGTGTTTGCCCTAAATATCTACCCCGCTTGTAGCGGATCATACGTAAAACTATTAGTTACATTGTAATCGTAACTACATAGTCATGACTAAAGACAATTAGAGACCTTCAATAGTTTGTCAGTTGACAAGGGAACTGCAGCACATTCAAATTCATTTGCTATTGTTGAACATTCAATTGAAATTGAATATAGCCTATATATTTAATGATAGAATGTTTTATCAAGTTTGCGATTGCACGGAACATCCGGCCACTTGCCTTCTAAGTAATAATGATAACAATAATAATCATAATACAAATAATAATAATAATAATGATAATAATAATAATAATACTTTTTTGCATTCACTTTCATGAACTTGTCATTCAATTTGGTGAAAGAGTAAGTCACTTTCATATATATGTTATTCTATTTTGCACTTCGGTCTACAGATTTAGCATATACAATATAGATCATTCAAACTGGAATGCCGTCGAGAGCATTCAAATTCATCACTGACACGGTAAGCGTCTTTTCCAGCATTCAAAATCGCACATCTGTATGCATTCAGATTTGCATGGACGTTTACATTTGCTTTTGATACTCAATTTTCTTTTCATAAAATATTTGAACAAGATTTTGGTAATGCAGAGTATACAATGCTGCAGCATCTTCTATATCATTACATCCTGCATTCAAAGAATCTATTGTTAGGATACTAAGATTATTCCAGCCATAGCGTATGACTTACAAATCACCCAACAAACTAGTAGCACTTAGCAAAGCAAAATTTATAGCTAAATTGTTTTGGAAAGACATATCACCATCCATTTCTCTAAATATGTGACAAATGTGTTACGGTACCTCCTTGACTATTAATACACAATGGTGCAACTCGGTGATAAAAGGCAGTGTTACACATGTGATACATCATACCCTACACAATGCACCTACTTATACACTTTAGAAAGTCAACAGTCTTCACCTTGCTATTCTATGTGGGCTCATCTAGTCCACCCAACATTCCGACTGCAGATACATCATTCAATTTCATCATCTAGACTTCTGTCTTCAACACTTTTTGTTCACTGACATTAACTAGAGGTCATCCTCATCATCAGAAACCTCCGGCGGTGCAGTATTGCTGCAAGACTGGCCACTGCATTTACTGCACATCGATGAACAAAACAGTCCAAGTTTCTTACAACTACACATCCTGGTATTACATCCATCCTCTTTGCACCCACATGATACCATGTTCAGCAAGGAGTCAGGTGCAATGGGGATGTCAGACTCAACAGGTACAAGATTTCTATCATGCCATCGCCATCCCCATTCAGTTGGAGAGAGACTGTTACCCATCCATTCTTGGACAGTGAGGTATGTGCGATATGAATGTTGCTTTGATGCAGCAGTTGTTGGAGGCAAACTCGCAAGGTTAAACGATGAGCTCAGGGAGCTGCGTCCTATCGCCCGTTTGTAAGCGATGTGCCGGAATTCATCTAGGGATTTCACCTTTTTGGCACCATACAGTTTCAGGATGAAGGCTTCCCCTGCTGTGTTTACCTCATCATGGGTGCTTTCCTTGTTGGTGAATGTATCCAGCATATCGTATGCTCGCTTCTTGTGTACCATGTTGAAAGCCTTACGTTTGCCCTGCCGATAGATGGCAGATACCGTGTCGCAGCCTGTAACAGCGTGGAGGAACATGATGTGGTCTTTGGTGTCTCCTAACGCATCCTGAATTTCGCGAATGCTGAAGACACTTACAGGATTGGTTGAGCATAACATGTACATATCTGTGGCTGAACTTGCCTGAGCTACTAACAAGACAAGAAGGTCTGTATCTGTTCCTACCACAACAACTGGCAGTGCTTCTGAATTTGCTAGAGCTAGTGCTGTTGTAACAATCAACGTGTCTGCATCTGCTTCTGCTTGTTTGACTCGTATGCCAGCCATCACCATTTTCTCATGAAGACTTTGGATTAGTCTTTTCTTGTTGTTACTGTTTCCCAGGAATGCCGCTTGTGTTGTAGTGGTTGGCATATCATCTGCAAAGATGATGTCACTAGATGTACACTTTTGCGCTCTCCTCCTCTGTTCAGCTGCCTTTGTTGAAACTTTGCTTCCATAACCATCGAAGACGACAGTGGGGTGTGGCCCATAGTGTTTGGTAATGTAGTCAATGTAGGACTGACATACCTCTGAATAGATGGACTGCTGAGGCCACACAACTGAATGCAGAAGATGACCACCATCCAAGACATAGATGCAATTCTCGGGTAGTTTGGATGCTTGAGTGAATGATTTCAGCAGAACACCCAAAGAACTCTTCACTGGCTTTCGCATCAGTCCATCTTGGAAAAGTGAAGGAGGCTGAGGAGCAAGTTCGTACGCCAGGAAAGAGCTCATTTCAGAGCTGCTGTGTAGGACACATGTGATTCTATTGAATAGCAAACTTGGATTGACATCTACATTTTGTCCCCTGACTGTTACCATTTTCTCCTTTTCGCCGATTGTCCTTACTTTGTCAGTTCGATGAAGTTTCATGTCTGTGAAACTTTTACCCGACACTGCCGATGCTGCTCTTAGACCAATCTCAACAGCTTGCTCACAGTTTGCGGTAGAATCTGCCACAATTCCAGTTGATATCGAAACCAAACGGTCAGGTTCATAGCCTGCGAAAGGTGGATGAACTCGCAGCCATCCTACAAACGCTTGGCGGTCCTTCATATCTTTAGACTGTGCACTCTGTCGCATGTCTTTATGTTGTTCTGATGTACCAGTGTGAACTCCAGTGAACTGCTCCAGTGCATCACAGATAGGAGCACAGCGAGGTAGCGCATGGACCCATTTGGTTAAAGTACTATCACTGATGCCCCGACCATGTGTCATACCTCCAGACCCCTTGAAGGATCGCATCAGGAATTGTTCAATTGTCTGGTCAGAAAAGTTTCCACCCCAGTATGAATCCTGACGACGGATAGTGAAGTATCCCTGCTCTGCAAAAAGACTGTACTCGTCTTTCCCCATTGTTTTTTCCAAGCCTTCCATCTGTTGCAAATACAACCTTGCAGATTTGGCATAAGGAAGATGTCCTGCAGCATGAAAGTATGGAATCATTTCCCTCACACAACTGAGATGAAGCTGCCAGTCTCCTGTTCTTTCTGCACGAATGAAGTGTTGCAGAAGACCCACTTGACGAATGTACTGTACCCACAACTTTCCTGTTCTGCTCTGACTTTCAGCATGGTGTAGGAGATCTGAAATCACCTGTCGTAACTGCTTCACACATTCATCCTCATCAACATCATTTGCAGTTTGGTTGTGGTTGAGAAGGTCCCTGTAGAGATTCTCTAGGTGACCTTTGTCCACACTATCCAAGACACCAGGTTTCTCCATCAAGACAGTGATGAGGGCAGCTGAGCTCAGAATATGAGCACGCAAGGCACGAGAAAAAGCATGACCTGTTAACATGTTCATCACAGATCCTTTGGCATATGTCGTCTGCCACAGTTCCTCCAATCCACTACCCGACATCATGTGACCAATGCTCCCTAGATATGACATCAACAGATGAAACCCACCAAGACGTACAACTATTCTGTCAAGATCTTGTGAAGAAGAAGCCACTATCTCTGCAGCTTTGATGTATAAGGGCTGATCGAATGTAACTGTACACATGCGTAGGCCATACCTCTGACACAGCTGCTGTGCGAAACAAAGCGCAGTATAGATGGTGCTGGGATCTGAGGGCTGCATGTTGATGAATGGCAAAGTTTCTATGCGGGTCTGCTCATATCGCCCATCTTGCAGAGCTGTTTTCATGTATCCACTCCACAGAGGACAGGGTGCCAATTCCAAAACCTGGCCAACAACCCAGAGACAGTCTAATGCAGCTGCTGAGCAGAGGGACTGGATAGGATGGTCAAGATTCTCAAGGGGGGCAACGGTGACAGATTGCAGCCCAGGGCAAGATGGCTTCCTGTATGTCTTTACAGGAATAGATCCAAAGTTTGGCGTGAATTCCGATGATGGTAATTTCACTTTCCGTTTGACTTGTGAAGTTTCCTTTGTCCTAGAGGGTGTTACGCAAGCAATGCCTCCCAAACTGTGAAACGTGTTGTGGCCCGATACAGTGGCTACATTAAAATCTGCATTGTCAAACACAAACTGCGTAAAACCATCTAGGTGATACGATGGTTCACCGGATATGAGAGCATGTTCAAACCTCTGGACCTCACGATAATCATCGGAATAGCTCAGGCTGCTCAAAATGTCTATCAGCTCACGGGAAGCATACTTGCGATGGATGTACACAGCTATCCCGAGGAGGAGAGGTGATATGAAGGATCGTGGACGGCATGCTGAGATTAATGCATGCGCTATTGATGTGCATTTCCGTTTTGAGACAGTATGACTTTTACCATTCCCATCCAACACTTTGTGTAAGAAGCGTTTCAAAGAACTAGGGATTAATGTCTCCCCGTTGTTGGTTCCTTCTAGTGTTGTGTACTCATCACAATCATACACTTCCAGTCTAATGTCATTCCGAATGATGGAGGCAGCCACATCTATGATACGATCATTTTTTGTCTTTCCATCAAACAGCTTATCGGTGTCCCATTTCTCATGGAGAATCTTGTCAGCTGAATCACGAAAACTAACTATGATTTCCTGTCCTCTTGTACTGCTCACAACTATGTCATCACCATACTGTTGCTCAAGTTTCTTCCTGAGATGTTTCAAGGTATAACCTTCATTTCCATCCAAATGCTTGGCCATTTGAATTGAAAGCTCCCGTAGCGAATACTGACACTCGTTGCTATCTTCAAGAAACTCGCAAAGTTTATCGAATGCTCTCTGTCGCAAGTTCTTTTCTGAACTTTCTTCTTCTTTCTCTTTTGTTCGAAAAAACGAAACAGCGCATTGCCGATGATACTTGGCTCCAGCCGCCACCAGGTCACAGTGTTCCTGTATGTGTTCTGATACATGAGTGCCCCAATCATCATTTCTTTCTTGTGCTTTATTCAATACACTTGTTTTGAACTCCAAAGTTTCTACATTACTTACTGCCTGTCTTCTAGAAAGAGGGACCTTGCTATCCTGAAAAACAGACTCTGAACAGAATATGCAATGAGTTTTAAAGTCAAATTTGTCAGAAGTTCTTGACCGCAGCACAGGTACTTCATCATCTTCATCAGACGTAGACTTTCTTTTGACAGATAGTATCGAACTTTTTCGTGTGTACTGTTTGCGACAAAGTTCATGGATTCTCAGTGGCATTGCCTTTTCAAATAAGTCATGAAAACCATCTCCACGATCCAAACTGGAAGACACAAGTGTCCTTCGACCCTTATCCCCAACGATACGAGTCTCAGATGACCTCTCTTTGCAGATTGCACAAGCTTCATCCATTATCTGCAGTAACAATAAAAAACAAAATAAAGCAGAGTAAAGATTCAATCTAGGAATGGTTTAAGTACTTTAGTTCAGTAAGAATGGTAACTTTGGAATCTAAGCTAACATTTTCGTACAGTTTCATGTAAAAAAATAAAGAAATAAACAAAAGATGCAACAATATTTATTTCTTGAACCATTCTCATTGGAATACAGATTTCAAAAATCACATTTTGAAAATCACTTGTTGCAATCCTGGATTTGACAGAATTATGGTACATGTCATATATATCTAATGACAATTACAGTGTATAACAGAAGCTTTGGAACTCAAACATTAATTTGTTTGATACTGAAAAGGAATGATTAATGCTTATTCAGATTGTACACCATGTGGCACTTACCGAACCTGCCCATCACACTTTCAAAAACACTGCGACTGCTCAGACGTCTTCTTGCAGAGTGATCGTTTGCCTGTAAGGATCAAGTGATAATTAGATCATTAGTAATACACAGATATAATTGCTTGAGGGATATAGCCTGCTCAAGCATCAGCAGGGGTCTTGAAACGAAACAAAGCCAATTTAGCTTGATATGATATTTAAGTATATGTCATACTACAGGTTTTCTCGGTCAAAGCAACTGTATTGATGATGGAGCCAATTTATTCAAAACTTTAAAAAAAGACACACATAATTCCTAAGCTCATATAATGCACTGATTCATTTAAAAATTACATGTACTTATTTGGAACTTGGTTGCCTTTCACGAATATGAATGACCAATGTGGTTCCACCGCTGGCTTGAAATGAATTTAAATGCTCATTGCTGAAATGCATGCTCCTATCTGGAATTTGAATGACGCTGATGAACATTTGAATGCTCGGATAGTGAATTTGAATGACCAGATTGGGAATTTGAAAGCTGATTCAGTGCTGCGAGCGTAAAATGCACGAAACTGAATGCTCGGAATATGAATATGAACGACAAAAGTGAAAAATTGACCGGGGAAACCTATAATATACGTTTGAGTTCATAGCTGTAATTTAACGTTTGACTGAACAATTATGGTTTCTTTCTACAAGCATCAGGAATAAGCTTTTAAAAAACAAAGAATGATAAAACACTTTTTTGTTTGTAAAAAAAAACCTGAACGGAAGGTTAAGACCTGGAACTTCCCAAGTACTCTTTAAATATTAAAAGACATCTGCAGAAGATATGTCAGAGATCTACAGTGCTTGCAAGTGAGAGCCTTTCAGAAGACAAAAAGTTGAGAAAACTATACATACATTTTAAATCATACTTGTGTGCTATTTATCATTGAAGGCACTGTTAAACAATGTTTTCGATTCTATAACTTTTGAGATGCATGGTCCCACATGCTTTCAGTTTCTCTGACATGATGTAGAAACAAAGCCCAGACTAATTTGAACTTCAAAGTATAATTCATTGCCTTAAAATAGTAAAAATCTATGAATAATATTCAGGCACAAAATAATTGTTATGTTCATCACAAACACGCAAGAACAAGGCAAAGGAGAACTATGAAAGGTAAGAGTGAAATTACTTGAATGAATGTAGCTAATCAGGTAAACAATCAACTTACATATAGGGGAACTTACATATAGGGGCCCTACATGGATGAACTTGTATGAAGTAAAACAAAGGTAAGACTGCTCAGGCTTGCTGAGGTTTCTTTGGGTTCCATGAAACTGCAGCTCGTCACATACATGATCCTTGATGACAGTGCCTGAGGGTGTGAAGATGAAGATATAAAGTAGTACTCAGTGTTTAGCAAAATGTCTCTAAACATGTGTCATACATCATAATAGTGTAAAATTGCAATCAGTGACAAGACAAGATGAAGCTGTTAATCTTTAAATCTTGAGATAATGACCACGATCTGATTTCCCTTAAACAATTTTCTTGCTGTAAAATGAATGGTGACATATCATCTTTCTTGACGATGGAAAAAGAGATAACATCCTACTACACATTCTGCTTTGATTTACAGTACACTGAAACCAACTCCAACTTTCATCTCTTTAATGCTAATTTTTGCAATCATAAGATTCAGTGAGAAGTTAGCAATTCTTTATGAAAAGAAGGTCACACTTTGTATTTGACATCCCCAGTCTCATAGCCACACACCCAACCACATCAACATTCACACACTTATGTACCTGTAACTTTCAGTGAGAGGTTAGCTTTATTCCTAAGTTTACATAAACCTTGTTTCCCATAATGCAATAATGTATGGCAGTAGGCAGTAAATGAGTTGAACCTACTGTATGGTATGGTTCTGTCATATTCATAGGTTCTAGACTCTATCCAGAAACTGTGTTCTATGAGAGCTAGTCTCTAATTTCTACATCATGCAGCTTTTAAAATTAAGACTTTATCAAACTACATTTACTCAATAGATGTAGACTAACATAGTGTTAGACTGACTTCAAACTTTAAGCCTAGGCACTAGATTACATGATGTAGGACTAGCAGTAGTACTTCGTAGTGGTAGGACTAACCCAAGAGCGATCCCACGACCCCGGAGCACTCCCATGACTACGAGAGTGCCCTGATGGCATTGTATGCTAGCCATGGAAGGGCTACCAATATGCTAGCAGTGCTAAAGTTGGTCAATGTCTACTTGATTTAAAGACAGACAAGTGAAATCTTTATAGAAAATTAACAATTTGTGTAGGACTGTAGGATCAAGTAGGGCCTACTAGAGTAATAGACCTGGGTTATACAGAAAGGCATCGTAAGTTATAACTTTGGTAGGTCTAGACACCCTATTTGTCTTCTTGATACATCATTTTGTTTTTAATCATTCATTCTTTATTGGATGTAAAATGCTGTGGAAAATGCTGTCTACGAGTGTATTGCAGTCCAGCGTAGCCCGACTAGTACAAAGTCGGGCAGCAGCCGCAGTTAACTACAGTAGTATATACTAGTAGACTAATGTATGCTAGTAGACTAATGTATGCTAGTACTCACAAGTTCACATCTGCTGAAGATCAAGGCATAGCCCTAGTCTTACTACGGGAAAATATTTATTAATAGAGAAATGTTCTCCTGAACATTTTCTTTTCCAATCTTTTCACTATGGATGTATCTATACAAAAGTGATCTATTTCTAAATTTGCTACTAGGTCTAGGCAAGCTACTCTGCTGTTGTTGGTGGAAAGATAATGTCTAGCACACACAGAACACTGTATGTGGGACAGTGAAATGAACTGTCACATTCACACACTTGGGCTTATCATATTGTGTCAATGCACTGAATTGCATACTAAATGTATCTTAAATTCCATGCCTGATTATTATTTCAGTGAAGTCCTACATTTAAATTTACAGGTTTAAGTGCTAATGCTACATGTACTTACCACAATGTGCAAATGATATTGCACTTCTTTCCAATGCCAAGCTAGCTGTGTATGCTGCAGCAGCACTGCCTGGGCTGGGCCTGATGTGGTTACCTAGGCTATGTGCTAGATGTCGCCCTCTTGTGTGGACATCTAAAACTGTCTCAGTTTCTTTAAAGGCGCTATCCATTTGCAGGGCAAGGTTATGTGGTTATAATTGTACTCTTTTTGTACTGTTTATTAAAAATCTCATATTTTTTATTTTTACTTTTTTTTTATTGAAAATATTTGTAATCAAAATGTCATAGAATGTCCGGAGTCAAAATGTACTTCGGTTGCATTTCTCATGCCTTAAATTAGTATACCGGTACTAATTTTGTTGGGTCATTATTTTAGTGGTCATTTTGTATGGTTACCATGGTAACATGATATCCGTATTTTCAGTAAAAATAGCTTTGAAATTTAATATTTCTCAACCATTTTCGGTGATAAAGTGACAGGTCAGCATCATGCCATCCATAGGCCTATTAATCTTGACCATCCTTTCACCCAAACTAATGAACATTTGGGATGTACACAGACATACACCGAAAATG